>JAADVD010000078.1:0-93332 GCA_023334535.1 Pythium vanterpoolii
CTCCTCCTCCTCCTCCTCCTCCTCCTCCTCCACCTTCGCTTCATCTTCCTCCTGCTCAACCGCCGAACCATCATCCCCCTGCTGCCATTGGTTCATGATCTCCTCCACCGTCGCGTCCACCGAAGCTGCTGTCTGTTGCCGCATGTCGTCTCCGCCATCCACTTCTACCTCCACCGCACCTGCACGGTCAATGTGCCAGAGGCCAAAGCGACTAAGATCATCCCAGAGCTTGTCTCGGAGCCGCTCACGCTGTCGCGATGGACGCGATGAGGTCCCTATAGATTGCATTCCTTGATTGGGGTGGTGGATACGATCCAACACGACAGCGGCACCACCAAGTGTGGTCTTGCGGGGCCGCACCAATACCATCTTGCCACTCTCTTTTCGCCAATGCGTGGTCGAGCGCGCGGGATGGAGCGAGAGCTTTTCCGGGGACAGCCGCGAGGCCTTAGGAAGCACAAAACCTGCAGCGTCTGAGCGTGCGTCTAAAATTTTCTCAGCGCCATTGTTCTCGTCGTCCAGTGTCTCGAGATAGCGGCGCTGGAGCCGGCTCACGACCGCGTCGGCATCCGGCAAAAGCAGCGGCAGATCGTACCACGACGGCACAGGCACAGACACAGGCACAGACGCGCCTGACCGCCACGTCTGCGTATGCTTCGGCTTTATCTGGGGTGAGCCATTCGCCGTCACGCGATTCTCCATCACGTCTGCGAGCGGCGTGGGCACCAGCCACGAGCCGGCAGCATGTTCAAACGTCGCTTCGCTTGGTAATGGCGAGGAGCTCCGTAACCCCTTTCAAAATCGATGACATCGTGATAGAAAGGTATCGAAGGACGTGAGCGTAACCTTTGTGGACAATCCGTCGCTTACAAAAGGCAAGTTAAGAGGAGAGGCGTCATGTCTATTGTGGGGTTATGGTGGTACCCCTTGTGGTTACGGTTATGGGTACGTGGGGGAAGTGTGGGCTGGCCGCCTACCAATCACCTCTGGCATTGGAGAGACCCAAGCTCGCTCACGAACGATCCGCTTCCTCCGCTTCCTCCGCTTCCTCCTCTCCCCCTGCAGCCATCCGCTGTATCTCCCGTACTACCGGTCCTCCGCCCTCCCTCCTCTCGACGTCTGCCACCATGAGCGACGCGCACCGTGACGACAAGCCGTCGGATTTCCTGCTCCCCGAGAGCGTCAAGAGCTGGTTCACGCTGCTCTACACGCACCTCATTTCCGGCAATGCCGGCGAAATGGCGCGGCTCTACGATCGCGAATTCCACGCGCTCACGAACAACTACTTCAAGCAGTCGTCGTGGCCCGAGCCGGCGGCCGTGGCGCCGTTGGTCGACGACGACGCAACGTTTCTCGTGCTGTACAAACAGCTCTACTTTCGCCACATGTTTTCCAAACTGTCGCCGGCGTTCGAGTGCAAAATCGCGTCGTGGGACAACTACTGCGAGATCTTTGACGGCGTGTTGGACGGTTCGCTCGAGATCGACGCGCTCCCGGCGCAGTGGACCTTTGACCTCGTGAACGAGTTTGTCTACCAGTACCAGTCGTTTTCGCAGTCGCGCGCCAAGACCAAATCGGACCACGAAGTGGCCCAGTACGATGCCCACGCTGGCATCTGGGAGACCACCACGGTGCTCAACTACCTCCATGCGATCGTCCAGCGCTCTAACATCCGGGCGATCCTCCAGGACCCATCCACGGCGTCTTCCCAGTCGGAATTCCTCAAGGAGCTGGGTTACTATGCCCTCATCTGTCTCTCGCGGGCTCATGTGTTGTATGGGGATTACT
Source organism: Pythium vanterpoolii (assembly GCA_023334535.1). Classification (NCBI taxonomy): domain Eukaryota; phylum Oomycota; class Peronosporomycetes; order Pythiales; family Pythiaceae; genus Pythium; species Pythium vanterpoolii. Next base: position 1,789 of record JAADVD010000078.1, read on the forward strand.
ATACGTCGTTGGAGCTCCTCGCGCCCATTGATCTGTATAACAAGGGCGAACTCGGCGGCAAGAAAACCACTGATCAGATCCACGAGAAAGCGCCGCTCTGCCACGTCTCAGTGTTTTACCACCGTGGCGTCGCGCAGCTCATGCTTGAAGACTTTGCCGGTGCGATCCGCTCGTTCTCGACCATAATTCTCCAAGTCCACCGCAGCCGCAACTACTATGCGCGCTTTGCCGACTACGACCAGCTCAACAAACACACGGAAAAAGCCGTGGCGCTGTTGGCGATCGCGCTCTATTTGTGCCCCAGCCAGCGCGTGAACGAGCAGCTCCACGCGCTCATCCGCGACAAGTACAGCGACAAGCAAGCCAAGCTCCAGAAAGGCGAGCTTGCGGTCTTGAACGACTGGTTTTCTTTCGCGACGCCTAAGTTTATCCTGCCGACCGTGGCGGCCGTGGCCGACAAGACTGTTAACCGCAGCCACGAAGTGTCGCAGCTGCAGCTCGCCAACTTTGTGGCCATGGTCGCGCGCCAGCAGCACGTGCCGTCGCTGCGTTCGTATGTCAAGCTTTACCGGTCGATCCGCCTCGACAAGCTCGCGCGCTTCCGCGGCGTCGACGTCGATACGGTGCGCAGCGAACTCATTGCCTACAAAAGTACGCACGGCGGCGCTGCGCGCCAGGCCGACGTGCACTTTTACTTGGCCGACGACGTCGTGCGCGTGGACGACGAGCTCCAGCACCAACGCACGGGTGACTTTTTCCTCAACCACATTCACCGCTTTGCCCGCGTCGTGGCCGAGTCGGCCTAGAGCGTTTGTCGGAGGGCGAGAAAGCCAGAGAAAGAAGAGAGAATCCAGAGAATTCAGAGAGAGAATGAGAGAACGGGTGGAAAGAAGAGCGACGAGAAGGAAGGCTTTTGCCCCACCCTTCAAGATAGGTAGAGTGTGTAGGAAGAAAGAGAGAGAGACCATCACGAAACGAAGAGCCAATGGTGTTTTGCCCCATACTTCAAATCCCAAAAGGCCTTGCTTAGTCATCTCTCCTATTACTGCCCTGCTGCTGTTGCTGTTGCATTCGCTTCTGGGCCACGATCAGCGTCACGAGCTTGTCTCGCGCGCCCAGTAGTGTCTGTAGCGTGTACTTGGCCATGCGTTTCTTGAGCTGCTCGCTCATGGTCGGACTCGACGGCAGCGACCGCGGCGTGACCATACCAGGTTTCTCCAATTCCCACGTCGACGGCCGCGGGTCAAACACTACGACGACCGAGAACGCGTTGGTCGAAATCTCGTGGTGCATCAGGAGCCGCATGTACTTGAGAATGCGCTCGGGCACGACCGACCGGCCTTCGGCGTACGACACCACGTACACGCCGTGGCCATCGACGTTTCGAAGCGCCGGCAGATCGACCGCGGATGACTGGCGAGCTCGCTGGATGGGCGTGGCGGGGGCGGCGTACGGTGTGGTAATGGGCGTCTGCGAGCCGCCGCCCCAAACCCCAAGTCGCTGGAGCGTCCGCCTTATAATCGTATCGACGTCGCCGACCTTGTCGATGCTGTCCATAACAAGCGTCGATGCCGATGCGGGCAGCACGAGTGGAATGGACTCGAGCACGCGGTCGCGCACTTTGGACGCGGTTTCGACCGAGTACGACAAGACCGACTGGGAGGAGGAGAGCGGCGGGTGGCTGCCGCGGGCCGGACAGTCGCCCGAGCGGTGGAGCCCCGTGGCGCGGCAGATGCGGCAGATGTGCTCGTCGGACCGGTGGGCGGCGTCCTTGCCGCAGTAGGCGCAGAACGTCCGCTGGGTCATGGGCGTCCGGCGGCCTCGTGACGGTGGACGCGCTGGGGAGGACGAGTCGGGTGGCGTTGGCGTCGGTGTGTGCATGGGTGTGTGCATGGGGCAGGTCTTGCTGCGGTGCTCGCCGAGCTTGAGGCAAATGCGGCACCGGTGTTCGTCGGTCGTATGGTTGCGGAGAGCGTTACACAAGTCGCAGAACTTGCGCTCTGCTGTGGAGGCTAGTGTTCCGGTGTCGGCGGCTGGCGAGCCGCGCCAGCGGTAGGCCTCGCTCGCGGTCTTGGCCGTGCAGTGGCGACTGCGGTGGTCGCCTTGGACGCTGCAGATGCGACACCGGTGGTTGGCCGTGCTGTGGAAGCCCCAGGTCCCACAGAATGTGCAATAGCTCTTGTCCGAAGCGTCCGGCGTGAGCCGCGACGCCGTGTCCACGCTCGTCATCTCTGGATCCTCTAAATTTTCTAAATCCTGTGGATTCGTTGGATTTTCTGCATTCTCTGGATTGTCGTCCGCTGGTTCTGTCGTCGGCGTCGCCGAGCCCATGCGTCGCCGGCTGTGCGGTGTCAGCGGACGAGAGGAGGACAAAGAAGAGGATAAAGAGGAGGACGATTGAGGAGACGTTGTCTGGGTGCAAAATTGACTGCGATGAAGTCCGCGCACGCCGCAGATGCGGCATTTGTGCTGCGCCGTCGCGTGCGTGCGGTAGTCGACGCAAAAGCCACAGAACGCGGTCGTGCGCCACGCGCCGTGGCGCTGCCGCCGTCGTACGTTTGTGAGGATGCGCTTGACCAGTCCACCGGTCGTCGAGTCCAAGACATCGACCAATTCCAAGACGCGGTACGGCCCTGCGTCCTGCGCGGCCACGACGATTGCATTGGCAGGCACCGCACTCGCTATTAGTAAGGAAGGGTCAATCGTCTCGCTCTGGCGGCGTTTGTCCTCCATATCGACGGTCGCCAATATCTCGTCGGTGATCGCATCGTTGGCCGCCGAGGCGATCTGGTCTTCGGTGGCTTTCGAGAGTACCAAGGCCGTGACATTTGTCACGCCCAGCAGTCGCTCCACGAGCGCGCGCTTGGCGTCGCGCGTATGGTTTTTGAGCGAGAGCAATTGGAACAATTGGGACATGCGGCCGTTGCCATTGCCATTGACGTCGCCATTGCCAGTGCTGGAAGTGGCCGCGTCATCCGAGAACCCATGCTCGTCGTCGGTCGTGTTCGCGGCCGCGGCTGTGGGGGTCCTGGCTGCGTCGCTATCGCTGCGGCGCGAGCGGCGGTGGCCGCGTGCACTGCGGCGGCCGGTGCGCCGTTTGATGTGAAGTGGCTCGTCCAGCGTGCCGCCGCGCTGTTCGTCGATGGCGCCGTGGGCTTCGCCCGTGAAGGTGTCAAAGCTGATCATGGCGATTGCGCGGCGTCTTGTCGGTTCCACACTGACCGAGCAACACGGACAGAGGCAGCGAGAGATGGGCGACCACGCGGTGGCAGCGGCTGCAACACGCTGCGGCAGGTGCAAGTGCTATCAATTCGATCACCAGCGCCGAGACAGAGCGAGTCGGGCGTTGCGGTTGGTCCGCGGCGGTGTTTGGTGATGGGGAACTGGAAGTCAGGTCCCCAAGCAGCTGACTGTTTGGGGAACAGCCACAACGACACTTTGGATTGGCTAGAATATGTTAAAGTGTGCGAATATTAGCCAATCAAAGAGAGAACCAGTGATGGACGAGTGGAATATTTGTCAGCGTTTGACAAGGTGGACTCGATTCGTCCAGCAAACATGTCAAGATGGAATCAGTACGCTCAGCACGCTGAACAGTCTCTATCAGCCTTTGCGATTACACCTCGTATGGTGACCGCTGCGACGCTCCTCACATCGAGAGGAGCGTGAGAGAAATCTCGATCGCATGACTCGCTGATTGGATTGGCTGGCTTCATCAAATCTCTGGGTTTGACTGTGTGTTGGACTCCAACATGGAGGGTACGATTAACTTGGACTGCAGACTAGGTCTGGAGAAGGCGTACGGTGCCCACGTCGCTGGTGCTGAGTCGACAAACCATGCATCTCCCCATCACCTCTGCTGGATCAATCTCATTAAGCAACAGAAAAAATTAACCGGTTGCTACGCGCTTCGCGCTAGCTTTTGCGGCGTTTGCTACGCCAACTTCGCTTCGCTCGTGGCGCACAAGGCACGCATTATATAAATAATGAATTCTGGTGAGTGCTAAGTCACAATCGATCATGCTCTGGGGGTACCCTCCGCATGGGATCTCACTCCAAGCCAAAGGTGGGATGACACGTCCTCTCTGTTTTTCTAGATTCCTTCTCTGTTTTTAGGGTTTCATCTTGTCGATTGTGTTCCTTTGGTGGCATCCTGACCCCACAGTAGATTGCTTGTCTATGGAGAATATCGTCAAAGGGTGCCGATTATTCTGAAGAGAACGCCGGCAATGGGTGACTCTCCTTTTTCGAGGTTTCTGCGCAGGGTATTCCGCATTTCGGGCAACGATTTGTAAGATCTAGAAAACAATAATTGGGAGTCCCAATTATTGCGTTCGTTCTGAATTGCTAGCTCCCATTTGGGAGCATTATTGCATCCAATTATTGTTCACAGTCGACACCATGGACTCTTCAACTTCCAGTTGACAATACGCCTCCCTGCATACACTGTATTACTTTACGACTTGAGGGAAACACGTCAAAGGCACAACGACCAATAAACTTGGCTGGGAACACAGAGGACCAGAAGTTCTTTGTTCTAGATGGGTGACTATCCATGGATATGGAGTTTCGCCTCAGGTTTACTTTTCTGCTGGGGAGGTCTCCCGCGGGCTAGGAGTCCTCACCTGTGAACATGGAGACGGCGAGAGTTGAGTACGCGGGGAAATGTTTAGTTCAAGTTGATGTGCTCGATAGAGGTGATCATTCCGAACGCCGCATGGTGATACTCTAACCTCGTTACCGTATTTTGCTCAGAGCTGTTGAAGCCGTAGCGAATATCCGATGTTCATTATGGGCGGTGCCGTAATGACCGCAGCGCATCAGCATCAGCTGGTGGCGCGACTCGCAGCATTTTCCAGTTGCGCGTGGCTATGGTCACCACAGTACAGTATGGCGCCGCAGGTGGAGATCGCGAGCATATGCACAACCGCCGTTCAAGTGTAGGTAGCGATATCACTGAAAGGGACCATTCTCGAGTGAGTGGAAAAGGGTGGGCTACTGTATGAGATTCTCCATGCTTTCCCACAAGATTCTCGACCCTTCCAGCACACAGGCTGTGTAACACAGTATATCCGGGTACAGTGCAATCACACATGCCACGCGATTTCGCAGATGATGATGATGGGTAGCGGCCACGATGAGTTGGCGACCAATGCGACGAATTCAAATCCAAATGAAATTCAACCGACTCCGGTACAGACCGTGCAGCACAGTAGAGTACTGGGCGAGTAGTACTGCACGAGGGATCCCGCAGCCAGACGCCAGCCACCAAGCACGGATCTTACAAGAGCTCGATTCTCCATGTTGCCCAGCCCAGGATTCCTAACCTTCCTTCCTTCTCATGGCAAAACTTCATGGAGAAGTGGTGTCGGCCTCTCGTTGTGGCTGGCAAATGCAAGTGACGAAAGAAATGCATCGCTTTTGCCATCGGCAAGCTGACTGCTGTCTCGACGAATCTGGGTATAATTTCTTTTTGAATTTAACCAGTACACTAGAGGAAACTATCCGTCTATAGTCCTTCACGCAGTAGTATTCATACTCCATCTCAGCACACTGTACTAGTAGTATCCACACTCCACCACAGCACACAGTATTCTATCAACGGTCGGTAGCCACCTCCGCGGAGAGTGTCGTACCGTTCACTCCAGTAACGGCTATGAACACTCAGTAGGTTTTTGAATGGGTTTCTATTCTATGATGGAATTACAAGACGCGACATGCAAACAAACAACTCTAACGCGTAGAAACTGTACGCTCTTGTCCTCTCTTCCTGGAGAGGCAAATGCCTCCCATATATACGCTTGCTGCCTTATCTCCCTGCAACCTTATTCCCTTCAGACACAGGAGTGCTGCTCTATATGCGCGAGTACGTCTGCTGGTGAGACTTGCGCGCAGCGTCCACCGCGTCGTGGTAGTTATGCACGATTGACCACGCTAGGCACTGCGAGCACATGTAGTTCCAACCAGAGTCCATCAAAACGGACACAGCCCACGCCGGTTCCTCTCCAGTCACAAACGCCAGTGTCGACCAATAACTGATCTGCTCGCCCTTGACGATGGCTCCAATGTCAGCTCGTTCTTGCTTGAAGGGAATTCGTCTTCGTCGCTGAATAGCATCGCGTTGACCTTTGTTGTGGGAATTTTCGATCGTTATTCGTAACAAACTCGAACCAGCATCAATCCGACAAAACCCGAACTTCAGCCTCACTTCGATCATTTCTCGAGGAGAGTTTGCCATTAGTTTCCAGCTTGCACAGTAGAAGATGGCCAGTTGCCGATTTGGATAGTTTCCACACGGACACATGGGCGCGCGCTAAACCCAACGCGCAATCACGGTCCATGACAGTCACTGTTAAACCCAACGCGCAATCACCGTCCATGACAGTCACTGTTCAAAGTTAGGCCGCCTTGCCGCTTCATCAACCAGGCCTGGCGAATTACAGGCATTACAGTAAGTCGCATCCACAATCAACGAGCGACAAGTCGCGCATGGCCTGTGCGTGGTGGAGGACCGTCTACCAGGCACGTGTCGTATCTTGCGATACAGCACTTGGCTGTGAGTGCGTTCATGGTCCTGTCGTATTCCAGTGGGTTTATCACCCTTTCCATTTCCAGTGGGTTTATCACCCTTTCCATTTCCAGTGGGTTCATCACCCTTTCCAATTCGAGAGAGTAATCGCCCTTTCCTTTTCCAAGTGGCTACAGTTCCATCAGCTGGCTTGTCTTTGTCCTCGATGTATAAGAAATGGTGTTTGATGGAGGACATTATTACAGTAGGTGAGAAATCGTCAGGCTCATTTAGCTTGCTCACTGTGCGTGAACGCCGTGGATGTCACAGTGCATCTCTGGGAAACTGACCGTCCTGAAATATGCGGATTTGCTGACTGAGGCAACTAGATGTCATAGGGCGCGATCTGTTGCATCCGTTGACCACTCGTGTAGGTGACGACACCAAGGAGAGGAAAGATTAAAGCCTTACTACTGTGACGTCGTGAAGGCCAGGACTGTCAGAGAGAGCTTGCCACCGGCGGTTCCTGCTCAGCAGAGAAGCCGTCCTGACGCCCACGGGCTCTCGTGTAAGGCATTGGATGCTCGTTCTCATTCTTCGACTTGCTCTGGCACTCGCAAATACCCCTCCACCCCAGACCAAGTCTCTACTCTTCGATACTAATGAAGATCTTTGTCAGCACGTCCATTGCGGTAGCCGCGCTCAGTGCAACGCAGACCGACGCTGTGTTCCCTCCGGAAGTCGCCTCGATGATGGATACGACCGCCGACCCGTGCGACGACTTTTACCAGTACACGTGCGGCAACTGGGTCAAGAACCACACGCTGACGCCTGACAAGCAGTCGTACTCGTACTCGTTTGACGGCATCGCCGACCGCAACGAGCCGATTATCCAAGATATGATCAAGCAGGACTGGCCGCTCATTGGCGAGCTGTACGACTCATGCATTAACTTGGACGGGCTCTCGGCGATGGGCAACAAGCCGCTCCAAAAGGACCTTGCGCGCATCAACTCGGTCGCCACGAAGAAGGACCTTGCCAAGGTCGCCGGTGACTTGGCCACGGTCGGCCCGGCGCTGTTCACGGGCTTTGGTTTCTTCATTGACTCGCGCAACTCCTCGATCAACCGGTTGTACGTCATCCCCGCGAACACCCTGCTCCCCGGCGATGACTACTACAACAACCCGGAACAGTTTGCGGCCATCGAGACGCCGTACCGAAAGTATGTTTCGAAACTCGTGACGCTCGCAGGCATTAACGTGAACGCCAACGGCCAGCAGGGTCAACAGGGTGGCTCGGGTCCGGTCGACACGAAGTATGCTGAGGATCTCATGATCAATATGGAGAAAAAGTATCAGGCGATCGTGGCGACCCCCGACGAGATCGTCGGGTACTTTCCGTTCAAGTACAGCGAGTTAGCGACCAAGTACCCGCTGACGTTCCAGGCCATGGCGCAGGGCGCTGGGCTGTTGGAAAAGTCGAACGTGACGGTCGACTCTACGATCCTTCTTGACTCCTCGCCGGCGTTCTTTGACCGTGCTGAGAAGCTCTTTGACTCGCTCGAGCTCAAGGACCTCAAGATCTACTACTCGATCTTGTATGTTAGCGCCTATTCGTCATACCTTGGCAATGAGTTTATGCAGGCGAATTTCGATCTTTTTAAGACTGCCTTGAAGGGCGTCGACGTGATGTCGCCGCGCAGCAATGTGTGCGCGAGCGAGTTGACCACGCTCTTCCCGGACCTTGTCGGCAAGTACTTTTTCCTCAAGACGTTTGACTCGGACCGCGAGCAAAACGTGCAGCTCATGGTCAAATCGATCGAAAAGGCCATGGAACAGCACATTGCCGCACTTGATTGGCTCGACGACGCGACCCGCAAGGAAGCGGCGGACAAGCTCTCCAAGGTTATCAACCTCATTGGCCACTCGACCAAAAAGAAAGACTACCCATTCGTGCTCAAACGTGACAGCTATATCGCTAATCTGCAGACGATCCGGGCCCAAGGTTTCAAGGATGGCCTCGCGGGTATTAACACGCGCGTGGACCGTTCGGAATGGCGCATGTCGGCCGCCACGATCAACGCCTACTATTTGCCGCCGGATAACAAGATGGTGTTCCCCGCCGCGATCTTGCAGCCGCCATTTTACAGCGGTGGCTCGCACCCCGTCCAGAACTTTGGAGCGATCGGCGCCATTATTGGCCACGAAATCACCCATGGCTTCGATACCAGAGGTCGCCTCTTTGACGGCGACGGCAACGAGCGCGACTGGTGGACCAATTCGACGGCCAAGGAGTTTGACACCCGCGCGACGTGTATGCAGAACCAGTACAGCCAAATGGTTGTGTATGGCGACAGCGGCAAGCCCGTGGGTAACGTCGATGGCAACCACACTATTGGTGAGAACATTGCCGACAATGGCGGCGTGAGTCTTTCGTACGATGCGTACCACAGCTGGGTTCAGAGCGGCGCAAAGTTCGACGCCAAAGGAGTGGAACCCAGTGAAGTCGACAAGCTCTTTTTCTTGTCCTTTGGCCAAATCTGGTGCGGTAAGATCAGCGACAGGGCGCAGAAGCAGGCGATCTTGGATGATCCTCACGCACCCAGACCGGCACGCGTGAACGGAGTTGTCATGAACAGCGACCAGTTTGCCAAGACGTTCCAGTGCAAGGTCGGCAGCAAGATGAACCCGGAGAAGAAGTGCAAGCTCTGGCAGTAAGAGCGTTGTCGGACCTATGCATCCGCTCACTTCCTTTATACCACTAGTGGATTGGCGCCTGGGTCGGTGGTGGAGAGGAGTAAAAAACTGAGCTAACGTAACTACGCTTGTTGAATTTGTGTGTCTTGGTGCGGAATCGAAATGGCGCGTCTTCTGCTGAACTGGGAGCATTCTCTCACTCAGCCACACTGTACTCTTCGCCACTGGCTACTGGTTATTTGCAATGTCGGTCTCCCGAGTCTTACTCCAGCTCCTTAATATAAAGCCATTCGTCGTTGTTGGTCTTCCTGGACCACTCAGCTCGTTGCGATCGCTGACCCAGTCGAACACTGACCAAGTGCCTGTGTGCCTGGCTGTCGGTGGTGAATTGTGGTGACTATTCTATTCTCCCGTATGTTGTCATGATGTCGGTGGGGAACGCTGGAGGCCGCAGGCGCAGCGACAGTGGTGTAGCAGGGGCGACAGAACGCGCCTTCAGGAGCTCTCAGTCTACAAAAGGAGTGAGCGTGGAGAATACTGAAATCGGGCAGTTGTCTGGAAGGAGAATACTCGTCAGTGGATAAGCCCCGGCACGGTCCCCACATCATCTTTGTTGAAATACCGCCTTATCGACAGACCTCCTTCATCATTAGCCAAGTAATGGAAATCGGAAGTCTGGATGTGGGAAATATGGATTTACATACAAAAGCTAGTATCCCTTCGTGAACGAGCACATTGATGCATTTGATAAGCATACATCGAGGTAATTGCGAGCCACTTTGAGAACCCCGACCTAGCTCAGTTGATCTTCGGGCACTAAAAGGATAACAACAGACTTTTGTATCGAAAACGCGGTCTTGAAAATGATCCCCGATGTGGGAAATATGATTATATGGGAGCATAATTCTACTACTGTATGAAGGATGCCTTCTCATCAACGACAACGATCGCGGCCGCGACTTCGTACCGAACTCGCCTTGCTACAATTGCAATCATTTATTGCCCCCTCAGCCAATAGCAGCCAATATTATTGTAGACGCTAGTAACTGCATAGCCGTATTCATATCGGTTGGTTTGGCGATAGAGTATGTCTTGAGGGCTAATGGATCTTTTACACAACGAGGTGGTTGCTGTCACTCCCGGATCGCAGCCTTGAGCGTAAATCTGTAGCATGTGGAATAAAGATGTGGTTTGCCTACCTGCAATTAACATACCATCAGTACACTTTCCCTTCTCAAACTCTGGTCGAAAGGACGAGTCCAGTAGAATGTGCACATTCGTCAGAGTATGTGCGCAGCAGGAGCGTTCTCAAGGTAAGCCCACCTCCCCACTTCACTATGCACGCTCTAAATCACGTGAAAGCACACCAGTGAGGCGACGCTGTCCATCATGGAGCAACCAGCCCATGTCTAGTAGGTGCCCGTTTGGTAGACGTGTTATTGGTTGGTTTCCAATGACCAATCAATCCAATCATTGATTGGCTCGGATTCTACGAACATCGAGGCTTGCAGAACCGCTATGACTACAGAGCTTCGGTCGTCATGGGAGATATGGACCCGATCAAAACTAACAGTTCGCTCCAGTATCACAAAGACGTTTACCTGGCGGTCCGCGTCGACGGCAACGACTACATTATCGTCTGTTCGCCGCTGCTCGAAAATTATGGCCGCCGACGACCCCGGACTATTGATTGGAAGTCTAGTCAGGTCTCGTGCAACTTACAAGTGGCTCAGTGGTACGACTCCGTCTTCTCTTCACATTGATGTTTCTGATGATCGGCGACAGTTCACAGAAGCCGTGAGAAGCTAGTATGACCAATATTAGGTACAAGAATTACGAGCCCAATTAGACCTCTGGGTACGGAACCGGCGACGAGCTCTATCAAAACCTCTAGGTGTCGTTCAACTCTGTGGTGTGTAACGTTCAGTGTACTTGGCGAGCGGAGGCAGTGCATTCAGTGACATAGGTTTTTTTAAGTCTTGTTCATGGGATTATGCGTAACATTGCTTTACATCATGAGCTCTGCTCGGGGAGCGGCCTTAGGCCTAAAACGACTCGTTTCGTTTTACTCCAGTCCAGCAGGCACTGAGATATAAGCTTGAGGATCTGAAGGTAAGTTACTCCCACGTCCTCGCTATAATTTCCTCTTTTTCTCCATCGTAGCCAGTCGAGTGACTTATCGATGTTTGCTGGCGACGATCTAACGGCAAGAGCTCGTCGCCAGACAAATGGTGGGTGCTGTGATCAGCCACAATCATCAGACCACTCGAAGCAATAAAATACATCAATTTGAAGTTCAATGCGATGAGCTCGCTGCTGGCTGAGGAAAGTGTCGCTCTCGCAACACACACGATGATCGGTAAGCTCGGTCCTGTACTCGGCATCTCCACTCGTGCCGTCTTTGCTCTTAACGGCCTCCTCGTACCGGATACCTCCAAACGAATTCCTTGCGGAGGTCACCTCAACCAACGTCACTATGGTTAAGTTCACATGGGTTCTTGGGAGCACTATTAAGTACATGGAAGCAGTCGCAACGAGCAACCTTTGGATCTGGCACAGCTATATTGGCGCCACTGGATCCAACAACGGCATCAACGTCGTTGATCGATCGCTGCTTGTCGTTGATTTGCTCCAAGGCCACGCTCCAGAGTACCAGCGCGGTCAACGGTAAGCCCTACTCGACATGATATCTCTTGTGTGATGGCATTCACCCCCGATGGTCCGTGTTTGTAAAGACTATCAGCAACCCGCGGCGGGAGAAGGAATCGTGGTTTGCAAAGAAGTAGAAGCCGTGAGGAAAGCGTGGAGAGGTGCTTCGGTGTTCTCCAAGGGTGTTTTGGCGTTTTGACTCAAGCGGGTCGCTCTTGGAGCCACGAGCGACTTTGCCAGACCTGGAAAGCCTGTGTGATCATGCACAATATGATCATCGAGGACAAAGAACAAAAACGGCGGCGGTGGTGATCTTCCCTTTGAGCCTACATCGGTCGCGTCATCGGCGCGCGCGGAGATGGCGTTTCGATGATCTACTGACAGCGATGGCGAGTGTCCGCGACCAAGGAAGCCATGCGGCTCTACAAGCCGACTTGGTCGAACATCTCTGGGCGATAAAACAGAACAACGATGCATTCTTCCAGGACTCATATGATTTTACTCCTATCAAGGATGGGAGTGGATTTCATTCTGCGTTGATTTTGGTTATGCGTGTGCGTCAGAAATAAACTCGAAACTCAAAATCTATGGATTGGTTCTCAATTGAGTGAATCAAGAAATGCTTGGACGCGTTCATGGTCCTCTGCCTCCTGTTCTCCCGTTCCTTCGGTGGTTACGGTCAACGCAGTGAACGTTCCTCGGACCCTGGACCCATCGCCTTCTCGAAATCCTGCCATATTTCCCCCCAGAATATCTCTCTTGATTGGTTTGTGCCGACAGTTGCGTCTTTGCCGATGGTTAAATAGGAGCGGCATAGTTGCTTCTGTTCCGCGACACTGAAGTTAGCGCCATGCGTTCTCGTGCTCATCCTGCACGGAACAGTACAATTAGTGAAAATAGGAGTAGCAAACGCATTGTGGTTTCATCGCTCCACTAACCTGCTTTGTCTCGTGTGCGGCAGTTCTTTGGTGGCGCTCCTGGAAGAGGTTTCCGCGTGCTGCGTTCTGGTAGTGTTGAAGTTTCCACTTAAGTTACCGCCACACCCTGAGAAATATCTGAGAATGTCTGATAATTCCACACTGGAAAAGTGGCTTCGTCATTGAATTTGGGTGCACTTTTACCGCGTCATGGCGATTTTTGCCGGGTCATTTTTACAATTTTCCCGTTTACGGGCCTAGGCGGAGGAATAACTTACCCTCCGAGAAAATATTCACTGAAAACACTTCTACAGGGGCGTTTTACAGTGGCCGGTGGAAATGCACCAAGGTCACATGGGTTCTTAAGAGCACTATTTCTCTCAGCGACAGCTGAGAACTACAAACTACGGCCATGGCCATGGCAGATCATGACTAATTACCCGCATAAGTTAGCGAAATGTTAATTTAAACGAACTCGACTGGCTCAGTTCACTACCAACGGTTCGAGCTTCACCGGAGTTAACATCAAAACGTTTGCGATCACTGAGGCGAGAAAAACACGACCAACGTTGTCAACGTCTGCCAGCCGGTGAGTTGAGATCCATGCGATCGACTCAGCCACCCATAGGCAGTAGAACCGACCTAGTAGGTTTATGTCATTTAACGCAGGGCGTCTTCGCCCAGCTATATGAATATGATTCTTCTTTCAGCATCAACATTATGCTTTGCGTGCGGCGATTTGCTGGATAATAGGCATGAATTCGTCCACTGGAGTTGAGCAACACCTTCGAAAACGCCTGCAGTCCTTCTTGAAAATGTCACGTCGCTATTTTAATTTTAATTTAAGTGATCTATTATAGAAAATAGATCACGTTTTTCGGCTATTCTCACATAAAAAAGACGGTGATGTGCCGTGGTCGTTCCAGTGATAAGCTGATGGATGTCAGCGCCATTGACAACAGCGACAACCGCGAGAATAGCCACCAACGAATCTCAAACCACCCGCGTTAAAATAATCGTTGGGTGCATACGTATGTCAACATTCTGCCGTGATGAGCGATCGAAGGCTTCGTCTCGATGACCCAACCAAGGAAAGCACGGAAACACGGAATGGTCTCGGCCGTTGAGGGTGAAGATTGGCTGGAAGGCAAGGTGATGTCGACGCTATTGTAGCAATTTCAGGTGAGATTACACCAGGATCACAAAAGAAGGTGATCTATTCGCTCTCTTGGACGAAAAGCATCAAACACAAGATGAGGAACATGACGCAAAGATCGGACGACACGGCGCACGACGTCGCGGTGATGGCGACAGCCGGTGACGCGTCACTATGCAAATTGTCGGCTAGCTCGCTCGGCTACTTTGAGGATCCGTTTGTGCAGTTTTTTGTCAAGGCGCCGTCGCGGCGCATGCCTATTATCAACCGCGGCTACTACGCGCGCGTGGCCGCCGTGGAGAGCGTGGTCACGCGCTTTGTCGCCGCCCACAATGCCAGTGAGAATGGTGGCGAGCACACAAGAACGCAGATTGTGATTCTCGGCGCTGGACTAGACACGATGTTTTTCCGGCTCAAACAAAATGGCACCCTGCCAGAGTCCTGCGAGTACTTTGAAATGGATTTTCCCGACGTGACGCTCCAGAAAGTCATGACGATCCGAAGACGCAAGCAGCTCCAAGCGGTGCTGGGCCTTGCGTCCACAGCTGATTTACAGGCCGCTGCATCGGCTGGTAAGGATGCCATTCTAGTGGAGGTAGTACCATGGCGACACTCACGTGGTCTTTGACTTTCAGGCGGATCGGCGTTGAACGTGCCTGGTTACCACCTCATCCCTGGCGATCTCCGCGACATTGCAACGACGCGTGAGAAGCTCGAAGCGGCCGGTCTCAACCACAGGTACGCTTTAGCTCTCCTTCTATGCTGTGTAGTAGTGGCTGATACAGATTCCTATTGTTCAGCGCGCCAACGCTGTTTGTCTCCGAGTGCGTCCTCATCTACATGGCGGCGCAATTTTCGCGCGCGTGGATCGAGTGGTCGGCCGACTACTTTACGGACGTGAGCTACGCTATGTATGAACAAATCCTGCCCGACGATGCGTTTGGTCGCGTCATGATGGCCAACATCAACGCCCGCGGCTGTAATCTGCTGAGCATCGGCGACTACCCGACCATTGACGCCCAGCTCACGCGCTTCCGAGTCCATGGCTTTGCGCACGTGCAGTGCTGGGACATGAACGACGTCTACTACAAATACCTCAATGCCGACGACCGTGCCAAGTGAGTCGTACTGTACTACCGGAGGTGGGCGAGAAGGGGGCGAGGTTGTGCTGATGGTCTGGGCATTTTTTTATTTTGCAGACGCGAAAAGCTCGAGATCTTTGATGAAGTCGAAGAGTTCCACATGCTGCAGGCGCACTACTGCCTCGTGATCGCGAGCAAGTTGGCGACCTCCATGGCCGCCAAAGCCATCGCGCTCCACACATAGAAGAGACGAGAGGAATTTTCTTCTACCTTGCAACAACCACGAAACCACGACAGCAATGGGCGTTAATATTACAGTCTGAAATTGATGATGGCCACGTCGCCGCTGGACGCGCAGGCCGAGATGAGGTCGCCATCCTTGTTCCAATTCACTTCGTAAATATCGCCGTTTGCTTGATACGTCTTCAGCAGTGCGCCGTCCTATGAGATATGCTACATCGTCAGCCGCATCCAAGATTGTATCAGCGAGCAGTGCCGTCCATACCTTGAGTGACCAGACGTTGATGATGCCCCCTATTGTTCCACTAGCCAAGAAGTCGCCGTTCGGACTATACGCAACACCGTATACCGGATTCCTACAACACAGAGTAACATCCACGTCAAACCACGGATCTCCCCTCCTCCTTCTCTCTCCAGCGTAGCACGTACTGGTGCTCAAAAGTTCTACTGCACGCGCCCGTCTCCACGTCCCAAATCTTGACCGTCGTATCGAACGATGCACTTGCCAGTGTCACAGGACCGTTGGGCAACGCCGAGCCTGGGCCCGTGCGGCTCCAGCGAAAGGTGTACACCTCCTTTTTGTGCTCTTGCAGACTGTGCAAGAACATCGTCTTTGACGACTTGAAATCGCTCGAATCCGCGGCTGGATTCAGCCCGTCGTCGTCCGTGTCAGTGGCTCCGTTATCATGGGCGGCAGCACGAGATGGATCCCAGATCTTGACAGTGTAATCGTCCGAGCACGAGGCCAACAGTCGACCGGACGGATCCCATTTCACCGAGTTGATGGCGTCCGTGTGGCCTTTCAACACCAAAAACGGCGCAGCGTCGTCGACGTTCGTGAGGCAAATCCGCTTGTCTGCCGAGCACGTGGCAAACGTCGCGTCGTCTTTCCACGAAGCATCCAAAATGGGATCTTCATGGAGCTTTAGTTGATGCCGCTTGTCTTCTCGCATAGCGTCCCAGATCGAGACCGTCTTGTCAAAGCTTGCGCTCAGTAAAAACTTGCTCGATTTGCTCCACCGCGTTGCAAAGACTGGGCCATTGTGGTACTGGAACATGTGCTTGAGCTCGCCGTCGGTGGTCCAGATCCGTGTCTTGCCATTGTACGTGCCCGAGGCTAATCGCGAGCCATCGTGCTGGAATCAAGATTAGAGCATGAGGATCAATGTTCTCCTCCTCCAAGGACGATTGGGTTTACGTACATTCCACTCTAATGTGGTCACGTCTTTGTGGGCCCCCGAGCCGTGGTTCAGCACCCGTGGCGACGGGACCGAGGCTTTCAGACCCACCAGATCGTCGGGAATCTCCCAGATCCGGGCTGTCGAATCGCTCGACCCGGACACCAACATGTTCTGCACGGGATTCCACAGGCATCCGTACACTTCCTTTTCATGGCCACTCAGCAATACGATCGCGCTGCTGACGTCGGGCTTCTCGACCCCATTGGGCTCGTGCGCTCCTGGAGATGCATTATATCAGTATATTTGACTCTCGCGCATCAGGTCTGTCGGAGAGCTCACCTTTGGCGCCGTCCACGGGATCGCCTTCCAAGGTCTTCCGCTTGCGTTTGTTCGAGCCTTTGGCGTTGCTGCTCCGTGCGCTGCTAGTCGCCGACTGCGCGACCCGACAAATGTGCGGATTCAGTAGCGAAAACTCGCCTTCGCACTCGCGCTCCGTGCCGTCCTAATCACCCGTTCAAATGCCCATAGATAAAAGGTCAGTCTTTTCAATAAGGAAGAGAAAAGCTGTTCCCCACAACGCACCTCATTGATATGTGCCTCAATGCCGACGTACTGAAGTCCTTTCTGAAGAAACGACACGAGCGCACCGGGCGGAAGCTCGGTATTAATCACACTCGATTTGGCGAGTTGACTCTCGAACGCAAACGTAAACGCCGAGTGCATAAAGCCTAGGAAACGAGAATTGTACTGTTAGTCCCAGCGCATTCGCGTCTTCCTCTCTTCTCCTCTCCGCTTCGCCATCGAGAGTCAAAAAACGCACCGGACTCTTGCAGGTACCGATACACCAGGAAATTCAATTCGTCCGAGGTGACCGCCATCGTCGATAATTCGATCTAGATCTCCCGCCGTCCGTATCCGTGTCTCCTCTACGATATGTAGTCGCCTCGTATCTCTCGCTTCCAGCCGACTGCCTCCCTCCTCAAGCTGCCGTTGATTTGATTTCCTTCTTCTTCGTTGGGCCGAAGACGCCAAACGGAAACGCTCGCCCCACACGCGTTCTGCGTCGGATCGCGACCGGAGTTACTGCTACGCGTGTGCGCGCGTCTCGTCTATCGAGGGACGGTTTTCTCCGAGCCGTAGCTGCACTAGCAACTTCACGACGGCGCCTTTAGTCTCGCACGCCGTGGCGTTCGTTCGGGAGAAGCTCGCGTTTTTTCCCCCGGCGGCGCTTATTGGTCTTGTGGAAGCAGCGCTGCGGTCGCTCCGCCCGCGGGGCTGTAAGGTCTAGGGCTCCAGCCTTTTGCCGCCCGGCGCGCTCACTGCGGGCTGTTCAAGTATAAAAAACCTCGAGAAACCAACACGGCCAATGCGCTATTGAGGTTTTTATGATTGACTTGGTTTTGGTAAGGGGAAATATCAAGGTTATATCGTTGTTTTAACGTTTGCACCATATGTTTTTTCTTTTTCACAGCGGTTTTTGGCTTTGGCCGTGGCGTGATCCAATTGGACAGGGAGAGAGAGAGAGATCATTTGGGAAGATGGTGGACAGTGTCTGCCGGGGGAATACGCTCACGTCTGCGATCATTGCGAGGCGATTAGTGGAGGTACAAGTACGAGAATGGTATGGTTGGATCCACACTACGCAGACGCATCGATTAAGGTGCTTTACGGCCGTGTGCGACTAGAATTTCTTAAGCAACGCCGTGGCTTCGTCGTGCACGGTCTGGTCTTCCTCGGTCTGGATGCGCACGGCCAGCGTCTTCTCGGTCCACTCCTTGGCCGCCGCCCAGTTCTTCTGCTTGTAGTAGACTTGGGCAATGAGCATGAGGTTCTTTTTCCACACACCGGGATCGAGCGCATCGCACTGGAGGAGATACTTAAGCGCTTCGTCGTAGGACGATTCTGGCGGCGAGCCAAAAAGTACGGCCGCGGCCTTGCGCTCGAGCCACGAGAGGTCCGAAATCGTCATGCACCCTATGTAGAATCCTAATTAGTTCTATACACTCATGAGGAGATAGACGATCGCACGTACAGCGGCCGAGAAGGTGGTAGGTTGTCGGGAAATTGGGTTTGAGTGCAATGGCTTTTTCCCAATGCTCTTTGATCTTGAACGAATTCGCGATCGCGACTTTCGTACCTTCAAAATCGCCAATGCGCGACAGAATAATGCCGTACCAGTTGTGCACTTCGGCGACTTCGTCGGTTGCGGCCAGCGCTTGTTGAATAATCTCATAGGCCGCGTAAATGAGCCGCTTCTGTTCGTCCGCAGAAGTCTTTTTGAGTTCCGACACGTCATAGGCCGCGCGCGCGAGGCGCCACATCACACCGACATCCTCGGGGCTTGCTGTGAATAAAAGCTATGAATTAAACTACTAGATAGGGAGAGTAGTAGTGGAGATTTGGTGGTTGTACCGGCGTGGGCGGCCTTGAGGTCGTCGTACAGCTTGGTGCGGTCATACGACTTGTCCTGGAAGTGCTCTTCCGCAAGTACGGCGACGGGCGAGTCACTCATCTTTGTAGTGGCGGCGGCGGTACAGGCGATGGAGCCTGAGAGTGCGAGAGAGAGCGCGAGTGCAGCGATGGATGCGACGGGGTGCGGCGGAGCGAGAGAGAGAGTGCCGCAGCGAAACGCGCGAGTAGAAGCAAAGCAGCGAGCGGCGACAGTGGGGGAGCGACGGGTGAGACGGGCGACAAGCGAGCGGCTACGCGCTACGGTAGATAAGAACATAACGTCAGTCGCAAGAGTTAGTAGGACAAAGTCAACGCGTCCGCACTGATGAACATGAGCTGAGAAAGCGGGCAATTCAGGACTGACCACGAGCGCGTGAAAAGACGCATTGGTTTTCTGATTCCACGGCAAATCGCGCCGTAAATTCGGACGGGTGGCGTGACTTCAAGGTGATGCGCTTTCAACAAGGGACACTATACTTGAATTTTGTATTAGATGGATACCATTCGGGACAATCCTGTCGAATGCGGTGGTGGTTTTCCTTCACGTCAGAAGCCGATGCCATTAGATGTCACACAGCAAGACACAGTGGCCACGTGAATACGGATGAGTTCAAACATTCACATACACCTAAGCAAGGATTACTACTGTAGTAGTGATGCACTCGCCTCAGAACTTCTTGAGGAACGCCTGCGCTTCTTCGTGCACGGTCTCTTCTTCCTCGGTCTTGCTGGGAATCGCCAGCGCTTTCTCGGTCCACTCTTTGGCTTTGGCATTGTCCTTTTTCTTGTAGTACACTTCGGCAATCAGCAATGCATTCTTTTTCCAGTAGTTGGGCTGGAGTTCGTCGCACTTGTGGAGGTACGTGAGGGACTCGTCGAACGTCGACTCCGGCGGGGTTCCGAAAAACACCGACGCGGCCTTGCGCTCGATCCACGAGAGGTCGGCGACACGCATGCACCCTAGATCAGAAGAACATCAGCACCCCTTATTGTGATCGATAGATACATTTACGTACAGCGGCCGAGGAGGTGGTAGGTGCCAGCACGCGTGGGGTCGATCTCAATGGCTTTGAGCCAGTGGTCTTTGATGATCTGCGAGTTGGAGACCGCGACTTTCGTGCCTTCAATGTCACCGACGCGCGAGAGAATGACGCCGTACCAGTTGTGCACGGCCGCGTTCGTGTCGCTCGTGGCCATCGCTTTCTTGATAATGTCCATGGCGTAGTAAATGAGGTCTTTCTGGTCATTCGCCGAGGTCTTTTTGAGGTTGGACACGTCGTACGCCGCGCGCACGAGACGCCACATGACACCGACATCTTCTGGGTAGTCTATACATCCCCAAACGAATTGTGAGTGAGTTTATCTTTTGGAGGGTCCACTTTGAAGGTCCGTACCGTCGTAGGCGTCCTTGAGGTCTTCAAAGAGCTGGGAGCGGTCGTACGAAAAGTCGCTAAAGTGCTCTTCCGCGAGCAGCGCAGCAGCCGAGTCCATAGTGCAGGCGAGGGAGGGAGAGAGAGGTGGGGGGAAGGCGAATTGAGCAATGCCACAGACTATCAGCGCCACCTAAGGCACTGCCAAGTTCAACATGGTGTTACTTTCCTCCTGGCGTGCATGAGATCAACCCATCGGCCAATCACACTCCTGTTGAGATGGACTGCGCGCAATCGGCTGCTGGCGATTGCGCCGTTCATGGTGGAAAGCGTTCCACCCTTACCCGTTGAAGTTCAACAGGTGTGGAATGCTGGAATCTACCAGTCTGTTACAGAATATGTAGGCAATCGGGTCGTGGTAATCCGGCGCTTCATGATGGCGAGTCTGCCGTCTCCATCTCCATTCTGGCATTGACTAAAAAACGAAGAGATGAGACATCACGAATAAAAGCATCTGATGTGAAACCGGAACCGTATGACTTGGATTTTGTATGGATACCGTTTGTTGTTCGTGATGTGTCAGCAATGGGAGCAACTGGCGAAGAGCTCTTCGATTCAAATAGCTCTGTTCGCTTTCATACTCCCTGCGAGTTTCAGGAGATCACATTCCGATGTGTGGATTCGGAATGGAAGTTCTAGTCGTGGCCCACGGAATGTACGCTAGTCGTAAGGCCAGTGCAGTCATGGACATCAAGTTTCTCAATGAAAATAATCCAATTCCATTGACGTCAATTATGATCTGAGCTCTGATCGCATACTCATTGGCTGAAATTGGTCTTTGACCAAAAACGCAACGATTAGCAGAATTGGTGGTCTTGCTCCCGTGCATGCTGCTTGCATCGTCGCCGCTGCGCCGTCTCTCTCTGCGCGCGCGTCTCCGCTTTCCCACCATGAGCCTCAGCTCCTCTCCTTCCAACAGCAGCGCTCCCGCTCCCACCGCCGACCGCACCGTGCTGAGAGAACCACGGATCGTGCAGTATTACCTTGTGTGACCAAGAGTGATTTGATGAGACCGCCTCGTCCGAGAGGCTAATGATTTGCTACTACTGCCAATAGAAACAAGGCGTTTTCGATGCGGCGCAGCTTGAAGAGATCAAGACTACGCTTAATGCACCGCTGCCGTCATGCTTTCGTGTGAACCCGAACGCACCGGACGCTGCTTCGTAAGTTTTGAGTTAATTGTTTTTGTTGGAGTCACCCACTTATCTCACTTATATAACAAATAGGATCCAGGCAAAGCTCGCCGGAGAATTTCAGCACTCGTTTCACGGTGCCCAATGGAATGGCGTGGCCGTCCCACCACCGCGTGAACTGAGTTGGTACCCGATTCGTCACGGTGCATGGCAATTGGACAGCGGCAAGAACGCACTTGGCAAGGCCGGTACGTCATCCCTTGGTATTCTGAAAATCAAAAAATAATTGACTTATAAAATCGATTTTTATCAGCACGCGAGCACGAGGGCGTGCGGATATTCCGAGACTTTTTGCTTTACGAGACAAACGCCGGGACCATCACACGACAAGAAGCCGTGAGTATGGTCCCTGCCATGCTATTAGGGATCCAGCGCAAGCATCTCGTGCTCGATCTGTGCGCTGCCCCTGGCTCCAAGACCAGCCAGGTCATGGAGAACCTCAGCAGCAATTCTACCGAACCAGCTTCAGATTCTGTCGAGCCAGTCCCCAACCGCCAGGGCTTTATTGTCGCCAACGATGCCAACGAGAAACGCGGGTACATGCTCGTGCACCAGCTCCAGCGGCTCGGCCTCGATACGGCCGTGGTGACCTGCCACTTGGGGCAGCACTTTCCCGGGCTATTTGTTAATGGGCAGCTACAGCAGACCAACGTCTTTGACCGCGTGATCTGCGATGTGCCGTGCACTGGCGACGGCACGATCCGCAAGAACCGCAACATCTGGAGCACGTGGCTCCCCGGCGGCGCGCTCACGCTCCACGCCGTGCAGCTCGAGCTCGCGTTGCGGGCCGCAGCTCTGCTCAAGCCAGAGGGACTCATGGTCTACTCGACCTGCTCCTTTAATCCGCTTGAGAATGAAGCCATTGTCGCCGAGCTGTTGCGGCGTGCTGACGGGGCGTTGGAGATTGTCGACGCAACGGACATGCTGCCAGGGCTAATCCGCCGTCCGGGCATGACGCAGTGGGAGACCGCGTGGCTCAGCCGTGAGAACAACGCAGAGTTGGAGTGGTTTTCGACCTACGACGAGGTCCCCAAGTCCCTCAAGGGCTTCCGCATCTGCAAGTCCATGTTCCCACCCGACGACGAGACGATTCGTGCATCACTTCGCCACAGCATGCGGCTTTTTCCGACGGACCAAAACACGGGCGGCTTCTTTGTGACGCTGCTGCGGAAAAAGCACGCGCTGCCGGGAGAGAAGGAGGTCGGCCTCCCGTCGTATGAAGCCGCGACGCCCCGGCATCCGCACCCTGAGAACCGCGAGTTCAAGTGCCGCCTCTGTGGCGACGCCACGCACACACTCCGCAACTGCCCAAAGTCGTACAACGGCCAACGTCTCGCGCGCCAAAAGCAAGAAAAGCTCGAGAACGAAGCGGCGCTTGCGTTGCAGCCCAAGGCCCCACTCCACGGATACACGACGCTGGCGGCCGAGCATTGGGAGGTCATCAAAGATTTTTACGGGATCCACGACGACTTTCCTTCCGTACGTTGTTGGGAGAGGAAGATGAGGAGGTTAGAGTCTGATCGTGGAATTTGTATGTGTTGTTAGGAACACTTGTGCTCGCGCTCGGACGGTGCGACGTCAATTTGCCTCGTGAACGAGCACGTCCAAGCGACCTGTCTCCAAGGCACCGATCTCCGCGTTCGTTATCCTCCTCCTCCTTTCCTCACTCTCTCTCCCTTATACTGAACGGTGGATCTTCCTATAGGTGCTCAACACGGGCGTGCGGTGCTTTGCCAAAGTCGTACGTGGTGCAAGCCGTGTCTTCCGTGCGACCGAAGAAGGCCTGGCGATCGTGCTGCCGTTTCTGACCAAGCGCATACTCAGTGCGACCTATGACGACCTCACACAGCTGTTGGCGTCGAGTGTCGGCGGCGCCGTCACGAACGACTGCTTTTCACGATCACTCCAGGAGGCAGCGGCCGCGATGGAGACGCTCAGCGGCGTTGGTCCCGTAGTGCTCGTACTGACGCCCACGACAACCGACAAAGATGAAACTGACGAGACGACACCGTTTGCACTGCCGATTTGGCTCGGCGCCAAATCGCTTGGACTGCTGGTCGACAAGGGCGCGCAGCAGCAGCTCCAGGGAGCGCTAGCGCGGCGTGCACCGCGCGTGGCACACCAATCCGTCACACCAATCCAGTGAGTGTGTCATTTCGACATTCGTTCTGACAGGTTGTTCAGCTCTTCATATATAGAAATACACAGGTTTTTGCGACCAAATCTCGGTTTTGGAGTTGAAATCAAGTTTACCGGAATGAAATTAGGGACATGTGAATGTAGTGAAGTGTGAACCAAGCAGGTTGTGATAAAATTAGGGACGACTTCAATTAGATTAGGGACACTGAGTTGAATGTCCACAGGAACATGACCAGCTCACCAGTAAAAAACGGACAACACGCAATAATGCCCGACACACCACCGTCGTGCGCGGTGTGTGCAGCCACCACGGTGTCAGCACCGCACAATGCACAGTCAAAAGCTTTTGCCACTGCCGTAGACACGAACGAGCGACGCGCGAGCGAAAACAGCGCCGGGCTGGTGGAGATACCGCTGACGTACCAGCGCACCAGCCAGCTGAAGATCTTCCTCTCCTGTAATAACATGCAGTCACTCTCTCTCTTCTACACAGATCACAGGTGCTGATCCTCTTATTTCATAGACGGCCACGACCGCTTCCAGCTCTTGGCATTCCACCTCAAGCATGCATGTACGCGTACTATTTAATCGCTTCCATTAAAGGAGCATCTCATTTATATGAGTATCCTAGTACAAGCACGAGGGCACGCGGTATGGGTCGACGTCGAACAGCTCAACGCTGGTATTGACTGGGAAGACGGCATCACGGACGCTCTCACGTGGGTCAAAGAGGCCCAACACGACGGCCGCGTCTTGCTGCTCATGACGCCGCACGCACTACGGCGGCCCGACGGCTACTGCCTCAACGAGATTGCCCGCGCGGCGTCCAACCGCCTGAGCATTTTCCCCGTCATGGTCTGCGACAGCGAGCCACCGCCGGCCATCTCGATGCTGCCATTCTTTGACTTGCGGGACTGCGTCCCCACCACGCCGGACGAGCTCATGCTGGATCCCAATAGCGACGCCTGGCAACGCTGCATGCGCCAAGCCGTACACTCGGATGTCTTCCAGCACAAGACGCAACGGCTTTTTGCCGTGCTCGAACTGGTATCCACATTCAATCGCTCCTGGGCGACTCGAGACGACCTACTGACCTAAGTTATGTGTTTAGTTTGATGCGATGAATGCGTACGGCGTGCCGGCGGTTGCCGGACTGGCAAACCTCGGGTTGCCCGCGGCCTTTGATGGGCCGCACCACCGCGACTCGCGCGCCATGAGCTTGCGGCGGCTGCTCTCGAGCAACACGAGCTCTGAGTCGCTCCTCTCGGCCGCTGCATCGTCGTGTCCGTCGTCCCCGATGCGGCACACCAGCTCGTTTGATTTTGGCGGCAGTACCAACAGCTCGGCCGCCAACCTTTTGAACCTCGTGGTCGAAGAAGAGGTCGATGATGTTGCCTCGGATTCTGATGCCGACGACACCGCGATGCGTGTGCGGTACATGCTGAGCTTTGACGAGAGCTGTTACCTCCTCGCCAAGCGGCTCTACGACGATCTGTCGTCCATGGGGTTTGCCGTCTTCGCGCCGCCGCCTCCATTGATGGACACTAGCGATGCCGACGCACTTCAGCACCATCTCCAGGCCCATGAAGAGGCTTTGCAGTGGACCGCTTCGGAGAAAAACGGCAAACTCATTCTGCTCGTGACCCCCGAGAGCGTCGGTCGCCCGAGCGGCGTGTGTCTCAACGACATCTCCGCGGCCATGGCGGCCGGCGTGGGGTTTGTCCCGCTCATGGTGCGGCCATGTGAGATCCCGCTCTCGATCTGCCGGATCCAGTGGCTCGACATGGCCGACTGTCTCCTTTACCACAGAGCGGATCTCTCGGACGTCAGTGACGGGACAGTCACGCCGCCCCGTGTGGCGTCGTCGTCGCTTAATGAGTTACGCTACGCCACCCGCCGCGAGCAGCTTGTGACCGCGCTGAAAGGAAAACTTGACCACGACGGCCAGCAAGCGCGGCTCTTTTCGCTACTGGCACCGTTCTCGTTTCAGCTCCAAATCAGCCAGCTGACACAGCGCTTCACAGGCCGCGCGTGGCTGTTTCAGTCGATTCGAGAGTGGCTCGATGCGCCGGTCGTCGGCAGCAAAGTGTTTTGGGTCACGGGCCAAATCGGCGCTGGGAAAACCAGCGTCGCGGCCAAGATGGTGCAGCTGATTCCCGAGATTGCGGCGTTCCATTTCGCCCTCCAAGAGGATGAGCAGACCCAGCTCGCGCGGCGCTGTGTGTTGTCGCTGGCATATCAGCTCACGACGCAGCTGCCCGAGTACGCCGTGTTCCTCCAGACGGGGGAGCCCTTGGAGGAGATCGTCCACGTGTCCTCGGTGCAAGCGCTGATTGGGCATTTACTGGTCACACCGCTGAACGCGATCGCCCGGCCCAAGTCCGACAAACCTCTCATCTTATTGATTGACGGACTGGAGCATCTCGCGTCGACCAGTCGAGGAGGCGGAGGAGGGGGTCCACGTACGCTGGGAGGACCGCCGGGAGGACGAGGAGGATCTGGTGGCGACTCGAACGAGTGTCTCGTGTCGCTCTTGCCGTCACTGATTGCACGGTTGCCGTCGTGGGTGCGCGTCATCCTGCTCAGTCGGGAAGACCACGCGATCGTCCTCAAGCTCCAGGATTTTACACCCAGTGTCTCACTCGATCGACGTGAAAGTGACAATGAACAGGACATTCGGAGCTTTGTTGAGACCGCGCTGTGTGCTCTACCACACCATACAAACTCTAGTATAGACACCACACACCGCCACCGATCACCGTCGATCACATCGTCATCCGAGTCAGCTCCCCCGTCCTCTATCCGCCAAATTACAAACGAGCAGGTTGAGCTGATCACCAAGCGCAGCGAAGGGCTCTTCCTCTACGCAGTCAATATTGTCCAGTCCGTAGAGGACGGACGGCTCTCGGTGGACCAGCTCGCGTCGCTTCCGCTCGGCCTTGGTGGGTACCTCCGGCAGTTTTTTGAAAGCCACTTTGATGACGCGACCTACAAGGTGAGCTCCTTACTCTGGAAGTTAATACAAAGTATGAGATCTCATTCTCTCATAATTTATATGTATCTTCTAGACCAAGATCCGACCAGTGCTCGAAGTACTGTGTGCGGCCTACGAGCCCACGACGACTGCGATGCTCGCCTCGATCTTCCACTGGTCGACGTACGACCAGCACGAAATGACCACGTCTTTTAGTGCGTTGTTTTGCGTCTCGGATGATGGCTACATGCGGCCGTTCCACTCGTCGGTCTTGGAATGGGTCCAGGATATCAAAACGGCTGGTCTCTTCTTAGCCGACGTTGCACTGGGCCACGCACGCATTGCCCAATGGGCCGCGCACGAGTACCGACACGTTGTTGAGCGCAAGCACAACGACTTTATTCAACTCAAGTACGTCAAAACCCCTCATTTCGATATTTCTAACTCTCGCTTAAGCTTGTTGACGCTTGTTTTGCAGTTTTGAATTAGAGCAGTCCGCCTCCAGCAAGAACAAAATGCACGTCTACATTGTCCGCCACTTGGTCAACCACCTCATGGTACGTTTTGTTGTAGAGTCCCAAATCCCACCGCGCTGATGTAACTCTCTACCCAGCAAGCAGACGGCGACGAGTGCATGGCGCTCGTGGGCCAGTTTGCGGCGGACGAGGATTTCCAGCTGGCTCGTCGGCTGCTGAGTCTGCGGTCCGAAGGCCTCGAGAGCTTTTTCCACGGCGATATTTCTCGAGACCGTGCCCAAGAACTGCTCGTGACCAATCGCCGCCCAGGCAGTTTTCTCATCCGCTACAGCTCACGACAGAAATCGTATTGTGCGTCATTCATTGAGCGGATTGATGCCGAAACGAATGGAATCAGGTTTGCGCACAATCTGATCCACCACCTTACGAGCGGCGCGTACTCGGTCGTCCCACCGGACAAAGTCACGGACAGAACCACGTTGTTTCCCGACCTCGTGAGTTTTGTCGAAGAGTATCAGCGGCGCGGGCTCTTGGTGGCGTCGATTCCGCGCGTGAGTGCCCTTAACCGCGAGATCTCGACCACGCCGTACTAAATAGGACTATTAAGTCATGTGGTACGGCGGCACCGAGAGATCAAAGAGCCCGACTTCAAAGCTGGTGACACCACGGTCGTTGCGGGCAAACGGATCGGCGCCCTACAGTATCAAACACCCACAACTATTAATATTTTGATAGCTATATGGATTCCCGAGAAACAGAGAACCTACAAATGCCAGCAGCAGCTGCGCGAGCTCCCATGCGTTCTCGTACGCGGCGAGATGCAATGGCGAGTCGCTCTACACCACGCCAAGCTTCTGTTAGTCACCGTTTTTTCTAGTCGCCCCTATAGGCACGTCCCCCTTACCCCTGGCGTCGCTCTGGTCAACTCGGCGCCGCTCGCCAGCAGCAGCGTTGCCGCTTCCAGATTGTTGGCTTGGATTGCACGGTGGAGCGGCGTAAACCCAAACGCATCGACAGCATTTGCGTCGGCGCCGTTGGCCAGAAGTAAGTGGATCGTCGCCGTGCTCTCGGCCGCCTGGTCTCCTTCACCCGCTGCCGCGGCAGCATGGAGCGCGGAGGCACCGCCTTGGCCCACAGCGTTCACAGCCCGTGTGGGGGACGTAGCCTCGTCGATCAGCGACGCCATCGCATCGCTGCGGGCGTGTGAGGCCGCCGCAATGAGCAGCGAGCCGCCGCCATAGAGATTAAGATCGCGGAGGGCATGCATCTTGGCCGAGTCGCGACGGCATGTGCGCCACTGATTCATGGCCTGAATAAGCGTCACAGTCGCGTCGCCCACGGCCGCGTGTGGGATGTTGCAGAGCGGATCGTCGGTGCTGCTTTTGCACGGCGCCGTACCGCGGTAACAGCGGTTGTCACGACCACACTGCAGAGCGTCTATGCAAAAGCCACCACGCACAATGAGGCTACGCATATGCAACACAGAAGAACGAGACGGGTCGTACCGGGTCCGCTGCGGCTCGAGCCACAGCAGGGCAGTGCGCGCGGCGCGGCAGACGAGAAGCTACAGCAGTCGGCGGCCGAGACGCCTAGAGGATAGGGAGGGTGAGGCTGAATGATAGGTGGGTAGTATAGAAAGGTGAGCAGAGCGGAGGCTGTACATATGCTGGCGTGGCTGGTGGCAGGTGAGGTACGTAGCGCGACGCAGAGCAGCGTTAGGATGAGACTCGGAGGGAGCATGTCGGAGGAGCTGATTGAAGTGACGGGTTCACTTTCAAGGATCGAAAACTCTGTTTAGAAACTTCTGGACGATGCGTTTTTATAATTTCTAAATATTATCATCCAATCAAACACTAGCAGAGACCATATCAAAGCCAATCGTATGAAGTTGTTGTGTACCCATCATGACTCTAGGAGCTCCGTGAAGATCCAGGCGGCTCGGCGTGCTTCCCCCCTGCAGTCACGCGGACTACATGGGCTTTGATGGTCGCTACGTCCTCTCTTCATCAGCGCGGGTACACATGCGTCTGGTTGTAGCAACGCAAACAGGGGTATTTTTGTACTCTTTGACGTTTGAAGCTGGATTCTCACACCCCGAGTTTATTTACAGTTGAGATGGTAACGCAAGACCCCACCACCGTGACGCAGTGATAGCGGATAGAATCCTGCACGCTTTCGTGACTGACATACAATGGTGCAGACCGTCGCGGTCTCCGAAGCCACGCTCGTGGACGACATCGTATGTCCTCTCCCCATCTCTCTGGCCTCTGATCTACAGTGTCTAACGTTTCGACTTTATGCAAGTAGACGGCGTTTTTGCTGGAAGATCCCGATACGATCAACTGCACGTCCAATTGGTGGTACCCACGCATTAAAGTACTGGAGAAATGGCTCCGCGAAGACGCCAACCGTGCAATGATCCCCGACGATGGCATGGAAGAGGTACGTTGGCTCGCGTGGGTCTGACTAGGTCCCATCATTAATAATTGGTGTAATATAGATGATGCGAAAGCTTATCCAGCGCGGCGACATCTACGCACAGAGCCAACTCAAGTGCTGGAAGCATATCCGTACGAAGAGCCTCCACTCACTCTTCCAGGGTACCCTACTGACGTGCGCTGTGCTTTGCTTTTTCAGTGCTCGAACTGTGCGATATCCCGAGCCTCGCGATGGCGTCTAGTGCGATGAACCCTTGTGATACCGTCGTGGCCACCAGTCCGAGCCGAGGGAAATTGCGGCCCGGAAAAGAACTCATTATTCTCTCAGACGAGATCAACCAGGAGACATCGACCGAGCCTTTGCTGTCGGACGAGACAAGCAACGTGCCGGTGGTCAGTCCACTGATAGCACCCGCAACAATGAGCGCGAGTGCCAAAAAGCTCCCAGGGACCCTCTCGATGATGGAACGCCAAGCCGAGTGGTTGCGCAAGAAAGAAGAAAAGCTCGCAGCCGAGAAGATCCGACAGGACGAAGAGAAACAGAAAGAGCTGACATTCCAGCCCAAGCTCCTGCGACGCGCCACCTACAATACCAATGGCGAGCGGCCCGGACAAGACGACAAGCCGCTTCCGGCGTCGGCGCGGTCGATCGTCGTTGTGCGATCGGAATCGTTTGGTGCGAACCTCAAGACCACGAGCGAATCGACTGGCGTAGGGCAAGAGACACGGCGGCCACCGAGCGGAAATAGTAATGCACGGCGAGGCTCGGCCAAGCCCGGCAAGAAGAAGAAATCCATTCCCGTGGACCAGCGCCTCGAAGTGCAGTCGGATCTCCTCGAGACCATGAAGTACGAGCTCGAAGCGTCGATGCAACGGACCGCACCACTTCCCCACAAGACCTTGGACAGTGAGAACGATAACAACAGCGAAGTCGACACCATCACAAAAACCTCAGGTGGTCTCGAAGTACCGCCTTCAAATGAGGTGGCTGCCCAACACGCCGAGCCGCTCGCGCTCCAGTCGTGGCAAGCATGTCCGACGATCGGCGGCTTCCGCGTCGACTTTGATTCGAGCGACACCAAAGCGCGGCTCGTATTACAAGACGCCTCACGGTTTGAGCTGAGCTCAATGTACCGCAAGACCGACCGCAAAGCGCAGCGCGACGGAATTGCGCTCCACATGGGTCGGCGCGAAGACACGTATGAAGAAGAAGTGATTGCAATTCTGTTTGACAAGGAGAAGGTGAGCGAGAGCGACGCGGCTAGATGGTGGAAAGACCACGAACACCGCTTCGCTCTGTACATACGCGACCGCTCGTCAACGGCGGCAAACCACGCATTAGCGGCTGCCGTCGCGGCGCTCTCCACGACTTGAGGAGGATACTTTTCAGATAGTGACATGGCTTCATACACCGCGATAGACTGACTGTCGTCAATAATTACGCAACGTAAGCGCAACATGCAAATCACCCTCAACGCAAGCGCAACTTAGTGCAGTAGAATCAGAATTATCAGACCTCCTCACAATATCTGAGTCTGAGAAACTGTGTTTTTTTCATCCAACATTTCACTCACGTGAACGGTTCTCGTCGCCTTTCCCAGATCGAACCCTTCGGAAGCTCGTTCTGTACTGTACCATGGGGCAGCCGCTCAGCGCCGACGCGTCGCGGCCGTCACAGTCGCCACCCGCCTCTGCGTCTTCGTCTTCTTCTTCTCCTCCCTCCTCGTCTGCCCCTGTTTCCATGGCGGTCCCATCACCCGCCGCGTCGTCCATGCCCCACAACCATCATCCGGAATTGACATTCTTCCCATTGACCACCGACCCCATGGAAGTCGAGACCGTCGTATCGCCGCCACATTCGCCCCTGCTCGGCGCCGAAGCGTCTGTTGCTCTGGCGCCGCCGGCGCCGCGGCGTTCGGTCGCGTCCCGCTTTTTCGACGCCGTGCGGCCGAGTGCCCGACCGCCGCCCGGCGTCGACGAACACAAACCGCTAATGCCCCTCATGGATCCTGTAGTGCCGCAGCCCATTGCCCAGGTCCCCATGCAGCGCAGCAGCGTCACAAACCATCTGCGGCCGTCGTTCGTCACGGCGCTGTCGCTCCCGCGCTTGGAATCCAAACTTGGGCGGCGGCGCTCGACCGCCGCGATGCTGGTCTCGAAAGACAAGGAACTTGTCATGGATCTGCCGGCTCCTCCGCTCCCCACGGTGCCGTCGGCCCCCGCTCTCGACCTCGCGCATCCGCTGGTCAAGACCGATTCGCTGTCATCGCCGAATGCCTCGGCCGTGTCGTCGCCGTCGTCCCCCGCCTCCTCGTCCTCCTCGGGGGGATCGTTGTCGGATGATGAAGAATCAGTTGACGAGTTCAACTCGGACTCGTCGGACGAAGAGCTTTTGGGAGATGATGATTTAGAGGTCAGTGATTGGCTCGACGAGCCCGTCGATGCCGTACTCACACCCAAGTACTCGGACTCGCTGTCGTCGCCGTCGCACCACAGTAGCAGCCGTCGCGGCCGGTCGTTCTCGTCGGTCTCTTCGACGTCCACCAACGCCTCGCGGTCCGTATCGGGCAACTCCCTGATGTCCCACCACAACTCGGGTAGCCATCGCCCGAGCCTCCCCACACTGGGGGGAAACGCGACCAGCAATTCCTCTTTGTCTACCTGGCTTAGTGGCCAAGACGACGCCGACGACGAACTGGATTTCGAGTACGAACCGGCCGCGCTCACGGAGTTTATGCGCGAGAACATGCCCGTGTACGAAGTCATGAAACAAGTGCAGCTCTTTCGCAACCTGAGTCAGAACCAACAAGAGCAAGTGTTGCGGGCGCTTAAGCCAGCCAAATTCCCCGCCGGCGACGCCATTGTTCAGCAAGGCACGCGCGGCTCGCGATTTTATATGATTGCCAAAGGCGAAGCCGTCGTGACCAAGCGGATTGAAGAGACAACGTCCAACCAACACGACGACCAAGAGCGCATGATCACGCACTTGCATCCGGGGCACTATTTCGGAGAATTGGCGTTAATCTACGACGATCCTCGGACCGCGACGGTCCGCGCGGTCACGGACGTGGAGCTATTGTACCTCACGCAAGAAGATTTCCAGCGGATCGGTCAAGTGCACTTGAGTTTGATGCTGCAGCAAGTCCCACTGCTCGCGCAACTCAACGGCCGCGACCAAGACGCCGTCCTCAGCCGCCTCAAGCCTGCGAACTTCAACGATGGGGAATATATTGTGCGCCAAGGTGATCAAGGGACGCGATTTTATATGATCACGCGTGGCGAAGCCATTGTGGCCGAGCATGACACGCGTCCGGACGCGATGCCCGGGCAAGAACGGGAGCTCACGCGGCTCTACGAAGGCCACGTCTTTGGCGAAATGGCGCTGATCTACAGCGAACCCCGCACGGCGTCGGTCCGCGCGGTCGGTCCCGTCAAGTGTCTCTACCTCACGAAAGAAGATTTTGACAAGTGTTTGACCTCGGAACGGTTCCATCGGTTTATCCAGCACGCCTATGTTGAGAAAGCCACGCGCCGCGCGATGCGCCTCAAGGTGCAGCAACGCATTGAAAAAGAAAGTGCAACGCCCACGACGTCGCTCATTGGGGCCGTGCCGTCGGGGTTTGTGGCAAGCGGAGTTTTGCTGCCACCACCTGCGCCGGTGTCGCCAGTGCGTGCGACTGAGACCAAAAAGCTCGTACGTCGGCTCAAGAACGGCCAAAAAGTCGTCAATAAGTACATTATCAAAGGCGACTTGGGCAAAGGCACGTTTGGCCGCGTCAAGCTCTGCGAGAGCGAAGAAGACGGCCAGCTGTACGCGGTCAAGATCATGCACCGCACGTTTGTGCAGCGCATGGCCGGCAAAGAAGACCAGCTTCAAGACGTGTTGCGAAGAGAGGTGGCCATCATGAAAAAGCTCAACCACACCAACGTGGTCAAGCTGATTGAGGTCATTGACGATCCGTCGAGCCAGAAAATGTATCTGGTCCAAGAGTACGTGCAGCACAACCTCATGGACGAAGTTGACCGCGCGCGCGGCCTCAACGAAGAAGTCGCCCGCAAGTATACACGGGATTTACTGGTGGGTCTCAACTACCTGCATTTCCACCGCGTGATCCATCGCGACATCAAGCCCGAGAACATTTTGGTGAGTGCCGACGGCGTTGCCAAGATTGCGGATTTTGGCACGGCGCGCATGGTCATGAACGAGAGCGAATCGATCTCGGGCGCGAAAGGTACGCCGGCGTTTATGGCGCCTGAGATGTTTGACTTGGACGCGACGTACCAAGGGCCGTCGGTCGACGTCTGGTCGCTCGGGGCCACGCTTTACATGATGATCATTGGCGTCCCGCCGTGGCTCGCCGATAACGAAATCATTTTGGCCGAGAAAGTGCAGCACGACGAACTCACGTTTCCTGCCGACTATGAACGTGCCATGGATCCCCATCTCAAGAACCTACTGCAACGCATGCTCACGAAAAACCCAAAACTGCGCATTTCGCTAAGCGAGTGTTTTACGCACGACTGGATCACGAAAGAAGGCAGCGATCCGCTGGTCGCGTTCTCGCTCACGCAGTCGAGCGAGACGCCACCCGCGCTCATGACGGTCTCCCTCGACGAAAGCGAGCGCGCGATCCAGAATATTCCCGAGCGCATTGACCTCAGCCTCTCCGAGTTCTTGGAGCAGGCCCACAACCTCGTCAAGACGCGGCAGCAGACGGGCGGCAGCAACAACAGTATGCACCGCACTGGCAGCGGCCAGTCGTGGCCCACCAGCGGCTCGGCCTCCGGCGCTGGCGCTGGCGCTGGCGCTGGCGCAGGCGCAGCCCACGACAAGCATGCGTCCTCCTCTTCTTCCTTGAACGCTGTCGAGACCCGCTCGTCGTCGTCGTCGACGTCGAGTCCGAGTCGCGCGTCGTCGGAAGAGACCACGCGCATTATCCGCGCGTGGCGCCACCACAAACGCGTCCAGCTCATGTACGGCCACAAGGAGCTCTCGGAAAAAAGCAGGGAGTTATTGCTCGAACAAAAACGCGTTGCGTTTTCGGCCGAGCGCGCCAAAGTCACGGAGATTATTCTGCCGACGACTGGCCCCAGTATGGGGGGATCTGGCGGAACAGGGAGTTCGAATTCCGCCCCGAAACTGCGGCTCCAGCATTCGAGCGGCCCGTTGTCGCCTCGCGATCGACACATGTCGTCCCCTGGCATGCTCGGCACGGCCTCTCTTAATTCCGATTCGATGGGTACCCACAAGCAGCAGACAGGGACGCTGGCCAAGAAAAGCAGCTTCCGCTCGGCCGCGGCCGACGAATACCCGCCGACGCTCACGGAAAACAGTCTGAGTGGCTTGGGCCGCACGTCGTTCACGTCGGTCTCGAATCTGTCGGACCTCATGTCGGTCGACGAGACCGTCACGGAAAAGAGCTTTCGCGAATCGGCGTCGGATGCGGATTTGCTCAAGCGGTCGTTGTCGCGTAAAAAGGACTTTCTCATGGTCACATCCGAGGTCTTTCGCGACGAAGACGGCGATTTCCAGTCGCGTAAAATTCTGTTTCAAGCCCGCGACCACGATTTCTCGGTGGCCTCGCGGGCCCCGGCCCATTCGAAAAGCGGACGAAACTTGGGGCGCAATTCGTCGTCCCAACTGAAAAAGACGGGCTCGCGGCGGTCGCTCACGAGCAGCAATGTGAGTCTGGGCTCGGTCGGCTCGGCCGGTTCGAACCACTCGTCGTCGACGAAATTGGAGCTCACCAACGTCACGGCCAGCAGCAGCGAGATTGATTTGGACGGCATTGACTGTGTCCAGGTCACGTCCGACGGCGAAGACGATGAGATGGAGTATGTGGAGGAAGAAGACGAAGATGACGCCTTACCGAACCGAGAGGATGGGGACCTAGACGGGGAGGACGACGACGAAGAGGACGACGACGAAGCGGACAGCAGTAGTGGTGACGGTTCAGACTATAGCGACGTTGAAGCCGACGTCGACGTCGACGAGACCTTCAACGACCTCATTTGTTCGTCGAATCATTTGGACATGGAGCCAGACGACGACGAGATCGCACCGATGGATCCAACGTCCACGCCGCCCGCGCTGCTCCTCTCGCCGACCCACGACACGCGGCGCATTGTGCAAGTGTACGTGAGCAGCAAACTGCGCGAGAATTTGGTACTGGGGATCCGCTCAGGGTACGCCGAGGCCAAGGGCTCGCGGTCGTACATGGAAGACAAGGTCGTGGGTATTGCTCAGTGCAGTCTCGAGGGGTACGATAGCGTAACCCGCGATCGCCTGCAGACGGCGTATCAGTCGCTCGGGTATTTTGCGGTCTACGACGGCCACAATGGCGACGACACGGCCAAGTTTCTCCAGTCGGAACTGCACCATCGGTTCTTTCAGCAGCCATCGTTTAGTGCGGACCCGTTGGCGGCGATCACGGACGTCTGCCGCGTCGTCGATATGGAGTTGCTCGACAAGCAGAATCGCAGCGTGGCTACGCCCAAGCGCAAGCGGATGGAGACCGAGGGTGGAGAGGTTGGAGCGGACGGAGAGGAGGACTGTGTAGTGGACGAGAGAGAGGAGCGGGCGATGTCGATGGCGCATAAGACGCCCATGTGTCTCCAGCCCATTTCGTTCTCGGGCTCGACCGCCGTTTCGGTAGTCGTGACCTCGCGCCCTGTCGCGACCTTTGATGAGGTAGACGCTGTCGTCCCTTGCAATGTCACGCGGGAGACGGTCTTGTACGTGACCAACTTGGGCGACTCGCGCGCCGTGCTCTGCACCGCCAATGGCCTCGCCGTCGACCTCACGAAAGACCACAAGGCCTCGGACGACGACGAGAAGTGCGGCATTGAAGCTAGAGGCGGCTTTGTCCACAACGGCCGGTTGGATGGGGTGCTCGCGTTGTCGCGCGGGTTTGGTGATCTGGCCCACAAGACCGACGGCCATTTGGGCGCTGTGCCCGACGTCACGCAGCGCGTCATCAGTCAGGACGATGAGTTCTTACTGTTGGCCAGCGATGGACTGTTTGATGTCTTGTCGTCCCAGCAAGCCGTGAATTTCCTTTACCGGAAACTGCGGCTCCATGGCGACGTGCAGTTGGCGGCCCAGGAAATGGTGCTCAAGGCGCAGCAGTACTTTGCCCACGACAATATTAGTGTCGTCGTCGTGGCACTGAATCAAAAGGCGGAGGAGAATGGGTCGGTCGTCAGCTCGGACTCGGCCGCGGCCACCTCCGATGTCTCGCTTTCGGAGATTCAGACACCAACACCAACGCCAACAGCATTGGCGTGAGTCAACATCTTGGCGTCGTGCGTCAGAGAAGATTTGCATACAAATTTATACGGTAGTGTATTTAAATAAGGGCGTCTATGAGCTGTCGTCGCTATGGTGTTGTCTGTGGAGGAGGGAGATGGGAGCATCCATCCGCCCCACGGTCTTCCTAATGGACCGTGAGGTCTGTGGGTGGATAGATGGAGCTCCGCTCCACTCTTCTTTCATCTCTCTTTGTCTGCTCTATGGTCGAGAATGCTGGTTGCTCTGGCTCCTTCCATTCGGAGACTCATCTTCTTCGTCCTCGGTCTCGTCGTCCTCGTCCTTTTCCAGCATCGCAATGCTGGAAGGTTCCCACGGCGCCGTGCGTGTCGACGCGGCCGACGACGGCGACGACTGCTCCAGGATCGTCGCGAGCGGCAGCCGCTTGCCGTTACTAGACACCACGGCCCCTGTATTCACGCGCGACAGTTCCTGGAGTAGCGACGGGATCGCATGCCCCAAGTCTCCGCCCGGGATGCCATGGAACCGCGTCCCCTCGACCGTCAAAAAACCCCGCACGTGCATGGCAAAGCTCGCCGAGATGAGGCGGCACTGCTTGGTGTGGGACTTGTCAGCGAGCGCGAGGAGCCCGTCGAGGTAGAGCTGGAGCTTGCGGGCCCGTTGGGCCGTGACGCTGTGACGGTTGGAGCCCCAGAGCCGCTTGGCGGGGAACGCATCGTGGAGCGCGTCGAGCTTGGCGTACATGGCCGTGCAGTGATGGCAGTGTGGCGTCGCAAACAATGCCGTGAGCTCTTTGCGGAACTGGACAAACCGCGAAAAGCGGCGCGCGACTTGCCAGATCTGTGACGTGCGCACATTCTCCACGACCACGTCGTACTCAGTGTAGGATGGGGACGAAGACGATAAGGAAGCGGACGAGGACGAGGAGGTAGGGAGCGCGTCGCGCGGCGTGACCGAGTGGAGTACGAGCGACGAGAGGCGGTTCTGGCGGAGGAGCTGTTTGACCGCGCCATGGTGCTTGGGCCGCTGGTGCGAGCGCGAACGCGTCGGGGTCGTAAATGGACTGGGACTGGGCGCCGAGATGGAGGAGGACGACGAAGCGGAGGAGAGCGACGAAGCCGAGAGCGTCGAGGCAGAAGACGCGGTGGACGCGACCGAGGACGACCGCTTGCGGTGGAGTGAATGGGGACGGCGCGTGTGAAAGTCGGCGTCGCCCGAGTTGACACCGACGATCCGGACGCGGTGGAATTTCTCAATACTATCGGCGACCGAGAGCGGTTTGGTGTGAACGATTGGGAGCTCGAGGTCGTCGTCGTCGTCCATGTCTTGGTTCGTAGGCATCGTGCGATGGGGGGGACACGGACGCGGCGGTGTCTGCTTGTCGTGCGGCCTCCTCAAAGAGGACGAAGCGGAGGAGGAAGAAGAGGAAGAAGAGGTGGCGGAAGCGGAAGCGGAAGCGGAAGCGACGGCCATGGCCATGGCCGCCGGCGGACGGCGTGGCGCGCGGCGTGCCGATGCTTCGAACGGCGCCATGGACGATGCACTATTTACTGCTGGGTGTTGACTCGACGGGTCTGGTGGAAAAGTCCGCTTGATGGAACGGAGGGGAGGGGAGGGGACAACACTGTTCTCGTTTATTATCGGACGTGACCGGCCACACGGCGGAGCAACCCACAAACCAACCACGGTCTGTCAGTGAACGAGGGTGGGTCCGTGGTTTGGTTTGGGTCTGTCGGGGCGGAGAGAAGGGGACGGGGTCCGCTTTCGGGTGTGTATTTGCGGCAGGGAGCGAAAAAGAGCGAGTTGGCTGAAACCACGTGGGGCATGCGATTGACTGCCGGCTGATGGCGCGCTGATGGAACCACCTGCGATCCGGGTCCGCGTTTCGACTGGCGCTGGCACTGGTGGAGAAAGAGGAGAACAAGAACAAAGAACGCCGAGGATGACGCTGCCAGCCAGCTGGCGACAACCCTTCAAAGAACATCAATTCTCACGAGGCTGCTCTTCGTGGCTGCGCTGGACTGACATCTTGCAGTACAGTACGTATTTCTAAATTAGATGGTGGGTTTCCAAGCTGGAATCCCACAAGGAATCCAAGGTGGGATCGACACGAATCCACGGTGGATCCCAACAAGTTGGTAGGATTCAAAATATTAAAAACAGTTCAAGTCGACCAGATCAAATTGACTGCCACTTGCCAGAGCCATCAACCGTGGCGGGTAGTCGTGATGCACGATTGATCGATCGTGTTCGCCATCTCGCTGGTCCTTGACCGCTGTTGTGACATTTCGTCCGGGGCTGTCTCTAAAGCAAAAGTGGGTGCGTTCATGACACTTTCCCGTTGAATTTTAGGCTCTCCATACCTGGGTTTGAGAATCTTGGTCGTTTTCGTGTTGGGGCTAAAATCCTCCGTAAAGAACTGAAATTGATCAGCCGGAATCGCGTTCAGAACTGGTCAGGTCAGTCCAGAGGAATCTTTTGTGGACTGTTCATTGCGCGTGTCAGCTGATGCACAGAAAGAGAGTGGACCTTGCCGTGACGTTTGTAGACCAGACGGGACAGTTGATGTTGTTCAATCGCAAGTCATTGCGCCTATAATGGTGTTTCAAACATGAAATCCGGTATCATCCTAAAATAGGTATGTGAGTAGGAAACAGCCACTCTGACACTAAAACAATCGCTTTTCTGAGTATTTTTTGTCTGGATTCCCCTTCTCCTTTTGAAAGGTCGATTACACAGGCTGTGTAATTGACTTCTAAAAATATGTTTTGAAAAGATCTCCGCTAGATATTGGGGTTGGTCTAAGGTTAGCAGTCCCAGCCGGCAGTCGACGGGTGAAGACGTAGCTGAATAGACTTTAACTTCTTCATCATCAGATTTTGGGCGTTGACCCAAAATTTACTTTTGTGAAGGTCAAGTCGTGAAGTTTTCAATAGAAGTAAAGTGTTGACTACGGATGCGATTTCCACTCTGATTTCGGATGATCTGATCTGATTTAGATCCCGGAAGCCACACGTTCTTCAACGTGGTTACCCTGATCATGAGACTCTCAATCACTCATACACTCATGCAAAGCGATTGACTCGTATGCCAACGACGCGCATAACAATGTAGCCATGTAAAGAGAGTCTCATTCAAATGTTTGTTAAATAGCTAGGGGCGAGAGAATCTGTTTTTGTGGGTGACTACAGTAGAAAGAAGACAGAACACCCGAGGTGCTTGTACAGCAGATCTTGTCCTCTATGCTGTAAGGGGCATCGACGGCTGCGCTGGAGTAGACCGCGCCGACTCCATATCGTCAGTCTCGGTTTCGCTCTCTGAAAACAAGCGTGAGAGCGTATTCAATTGCGAGTGGATCCGCGCGCTGTACTTAGCTTCGGGGGACATTTCCTCTTCGTCCGTCTCCGGTGAGTGCTCATGAACATCCGGGTTCGTGAGACTCTTTGCCGGGCCACTCGTGGGGACCGACGCCTCGACTGGCGCATCTGTACGCTTGGTGCGGCGCCCTGGCGGCACCGAATTGCTAGCTTTGAGCTGCGGGCGGTTCAGCACCATGTCCGAGTACGACGACGGCTGGATCGACGACGACACGGCCTTGTGCGGTGCCGCGCGAGGTTTATCACGACAGTTTCCATCGACTGCCACTGACTCGCTTACATCCGACGATTCAGTCTCTTCGTTCGGGACTGTCAGGTCCACTGAGTGTGCAGCCCGAGATTGTGATCCAATGGCCGACCGCTCGTCGTCCGCAAGTACCGTGGTCGCGTTGGACGAGATCGCTGGAAACGTCACCGACGTACCCGTCAGCGTCGCCGCCGCCTCGAGCTCGGTCGTCGACCGGAGTTTGTCGCTCTCTTCCTCGACTTCGACGACTGCATCTAATGGTCCACGCCGCGCGCTTCGTTCGCCGCGGTCGCTCTTGAGAAAGGAAGCACCATTCGACACGCGCACGTCCGAGACGCGGCCGCTACCATTGTCGTACTGGCCAATCTTGAGCAATTTAAACAAATACTGCTCACTCTTTGGCGTCAGTTCGGCGAGGCTGATGGCTCGCATAAACTCGTTGAGCTATTGGGGATCCATACAAGTGAGATCTCAGAGTCGATGGTCTCACGGTGCAAGCATTGTTAGACGCACCATGACTTGACGCGCCTCAATGACGTCGTCCTCCAACGATGCTTTGCGCGACCATTTCTTCTTAGGAAACGACTTGATCTTGGCCAGAGATTTGTTCCGGAACTGGAGCTATAGAAAAGTTATGGTCAGGTCCCTTCCTGTCGTCTAATTGCAGATCTAACCACAACCAACGAGGCCACGCACCCGCTTGTAGAACCATTGAAATTCGCTGTAGCGCAAGAGCCGCTCAAAGCACTGTCCTTCGTATGTCGCGACCGTGCGATAGACCTATTGGTATATGGAAGAGGAAGACCGTTAGTGGATA
The DNA here is from genome assembly GCA_023334535.1 of Pythium vanterpoolii. Classification (NCBI taxonomy): domain Eukaryota; phylum Oomycota; class Peronosporomycetes; order Pythiales; family Pythiaceae; genus Pythium; species Pythium vanterpoolii. The sequence continues at coordinate 43,030 of JAADVD010000078.1, forward strand.
TCCGATTACCAACGGTCACCAACGGTCGGACCTAAACGATGGACGCACGCACCGTGTAGGGTTTTGCGCTCTCGGGCGCGGCGGTCTGCGCGCCAATGACGGCGATGCGCAGGCCCATCGGTCCCAACGAATCGCTGTGGAAGCTCATGGTCTATCGGAAAGACGGTGAGAGGGGGCGGGAGTTTGCTGGAGTTTGCACAGTGGCAATTCGAGAACTGCTGCTGTAGTGGGAGAGACGGCCGAGACTAACTAACCAACCAGAACGATTGAGTGCTGGCAAGTTCAATTGCTAATGGCCGTAGGGACGATCGACGTTGTAGCCAGGTTGCAGCTTGCCGAGCGACTGCAGTGGAAAGGTGTCGCACTGCGTCCTCACAAGAAAAGAGGAGCGCCTGTGTTGTCGTCTGGTGTTATAATACACGACCAGAGGGAGGATCTCTCTCCCTACGGTGTATCGCATGTTCGAAAAATCCCATTTTTCGTACCTTTGTCCTGGAAAGTTCCAGCGGGAAAGTGGACCAGCCCTTATTGAACAATTTATCTACGAACAGTTGTTCGTATAGGGTATAGATGAGCAAGTGTTGGCCAATAAAATCGTTATTTTTCGTCTCAATGTCGCAGGGGCGACTGGACGGTATCCATGATGGGTCCCTACTTTCCAGATCGGACTTTCGCTTGTTCGGCCAAAACCCTTGGCCCAAGCGCGTCGGCGATGTGTAGATGGTGTATCACCAACGATTTGTTGGCAGGACACCAACGCACCAACGCACTAACGCACTAACGCACCAATGCATCAATGCACCAACGAATGCATATAGGAATTCTAAAATTTCAAGTTATCAACATAAAAAAACAATGCAACGTCATCGCGAACTAGAGAATCTCGCTGTCGCTGTCTTCATGAATCGTGCTCTGCATCATCTTCTCGCTCGCCAAGAAACTGAGGTGCTGCAGCATCCCAATGTGTTCCTGGTCGGCTTCACGCCGCGGCTTGGTGTCCAGCACGGCGACCGTCCCCAACGCATGGCCGTCCCTTGAAAAGATAGTGGCCCCGGCATAGTACCGGATCTTGACCGCGCCTTTCTCACCTTTGACCATGGGGTTCTCGCGGAACCGATCGTCGGTCTTGGTGTCGAGGATGACCAGCACACTGGGCTGGCAAATTGTGTGGGCACAGAACGACAACTCGCGCGGCAAGGTCGTGTGGGCCATGCCAATGTTGGCCACCAAAATTTGCTCGTCGTCTTCGAGGATACTGACATACGCGATTGGGCACTTCATGGTCTTGGCCGCGACTTCGCAGTACATATTAAACTTGCCCGACGTCGCGAGTTCGCGGATGTTGAGTTCCCGTAAACACGTCAGTCGTTCTTCTTCGTCGTCGGGGTACGGCGGCTCGGGCCACGGATTGATCCAGAGCCCGGCCGAGCCGCCATCATCACTCCGTGCCAGCTCGAAATTCGAGCCGGTCGAGGTCTTGCGATTGGCGTTGAAGCCACCGACAGCGCCACGTGACGTGGACTTAGTCGATGACGCTTCGGTCGGACTATCGAGCGAGTGGAACGCAACGCACGAGACGCAGACGCGCATGGACCGGTTCTGAATGCGGTGGTAGAGCGAGCAACTGTTGCAAATCACTTCACCGCAGGCGCGGCAGTGGTGCTTGCGCTTAAACATGTTGAACCGCTTGTTGCAAATGTGACAGCTAAAGCGGTCTTCATCGTTGACCCACTGGGTCTGCTGCACGACGTCAAGGCGTGGCAGTGCCACGGCCCGCGAGCTCCGCGTGTTTCGGAACGCCGACGCCGACGACGACTTGCGTGGCGGTGGCGTCGCGCTGCTCATGCGGTGCGGGGTCTGCGCGTGCGGCTGCTGGTGTTGGCTGTTGTACAAGGCATCGCTGAAGGTCCGCGACGTGCGGTGGTTGGAGATATGGCGCGGTGGTCCATCGACGGGGCGAATGTTGGTCACGGCGTGGCTCGCCCGGTGCGGGTTCGACGAGTTGGAGGCCGCGGAAAACTTGCGCGGTACGAGCTGATTGCTCGACTCATCCACGGTCTTGAGCGTGTGCTTGCGGAACGGTGGGAACGCGTCGTCCGAGGCCGAGGATTGGTACCCATCGCCTTCGACGTCGTTGGACGTGAGCGACGCTTCCGACGAACTGTCGGACGAGGCGGTGTAGCTGTCTTTGTACTGCATCGGGAGCGATTCCTTCCGCTGTTGTTGAGGCTGGAACTCTTGCTCCTGGGCAGCAAGTTGCTGGCGTTCAAGGCGGACTCGTTCGGCTTCGGCTTCGGCTTCAGCCGCTGCACGCTGCTGCCGCTCTAATTGGGCCTGGCGATCACGCTGCTGTTGGTCGAGCTTCTGGGACTGGGCCCGCTGCCGACGACGCTGGATGGTCCGGAATCGGAAGCGGCACTGGAGCAGCTTGACGCTCTGCAAAAAGCGTTCGTACTTATTGCGGCGATTTACCATTTGCAGATTAGCTTGAATGATGCGGGCATAGTGCTGCTGGACCGCGCGCTGTTGCTGGAGCCGGCGCTGCGTGCTGGCGACACGATACCGGAACGCGACTTGGATGGACTGCACCGCAAAGCGGAACCGCAAGAACCGCCGCCGCGCCGTGCCACAGAGTACGGCATGGTACACTTTAACCATGTGGCGCCGCACGCGCTGCGTCCGCATTTCTTCCAAGACGTCGTAGGTCGTTTTCTTCAAAAACATTTTCGTAAACCCCATTTGCACGCCGACGCTAATGCACCGGGTCGCAAACTGCACTTGGTCCGAGTGCTCGAACGCCGATTGGGCTTCGGTCGAGTGTTCCTTGGGCAAGTACACCAGCAACTCTTTCAAGAGCTCTTTGGCTTCGGCCACGAGGAGCGCCGAGCCCGAGGAGCCACGCTGGTGCTGGAGACTCGGGGCCGCCCCCATCTTGTCTGGCGTACTTCGCATACGCTTCAAGCAAAAATACCGCGTCACAAACTCCTCGTGGGGTACGCGGATTGGGTACCCTGCACGGGCCACGCGCACGGCTTCCATGACGCCGTTGCACCGCAGTTGGTTTAGCACGCGGTCGCGCGTAAACATGCGGGCTTCACACGCATCGTTGGGCTTGAGACACCGGACGTAGTGGGGGTTCGTCTGCTGCAAGGTCTCGAGTAGTGCGGTCAACTGTTCTTTGAACTGCCAGCCCACACTGGCGCCGCGCTGTTTGTTAGCAGCCGCGCGTTGACGCGGCGATGCCTTGTCACGTGGTCGGAACGCACTGCCTTCACTCAGTGTCTTGGTGAAGCTTCCATCGCGTGGTGAATACACCAACAAATCCACCGCTTCTTGGTGGAGCGTGTCTTTGTTCTTTTCTAAAAAGCCCCGGGTCGAGTACTCGACCGGTCCAGCGTAATGGATGATCGTAAAGTTCCCATTGGCTTTCTGAATCCGAGAGGCTGAGAACCGCGTATGCTCGTCCCACGCTTTGTAGACCTTCGAGGCAAACGTCATATCATTGCCTTTCGGAATGAGGCACTCTTCGTCAATCAAGGGTAGAATCCCGTACGGTCGCTGGGAAATCAAATTCACACAGTCGAGATTGTCGAGAAACTCGACGTACTTCCAGTCGACGCCTTGCGCTTCGTACTCGTGCTGCTCCATTTTGAACACATAGTCGTTGAACTGCAGCTGGAGCGTCTCGTTGGCGAAATTGATACAGAGCTGCTCGAACGAATTGTGCGGAAAGACTTCAAACCCGAAAATGTCGAGAATGCCAATGAAATGGCCTTTGGCTTTCTGGGCATCGTCCATTTTTAGGAATTCGTTGATTTTGCCGACCATCCAATCAAAGAGGCGGCCGTAGAGAGCTTTGGCCAAGGCGTCGCGGGCATTGTTGGCTTGCTCGGCCGACAATTTCACGCTCACAAAGTCGGTGCCGGCTCGAATCTTGCGAACACTGAGGGCCCGCTCGAGCTGCGAGGCGTCGACGGCCAATAACCGCGCGGCGGCATCACGGGACCAGATACAGCTCGGCGAGAGATCCGTGGCCGTGGACGAGGTCGAAGTCGAGAGACGCTGGCCTGTGGATTCACGATCGTCGTGCTCGAACGTGAGGTTTCCAATGTGCATGAGCGCCGCCAATAGATCGAAAATGCCGGCCTGTTCAAACGGCGTAAAGCCCACAACTTCCAATGCATCAACAACACGCTGGAACATCTCGCGGTCGTCGACGCCGTCGTGTCGCTTGTAGCACTGGCTCTGGTTCAAAAACCGATAGTGGAGGAATTGCCGCATGGTCTCGGGCAGTTCGCTCGAGTCGGCGGCCGTCAGTTGGGCCGTGCTAGACGACGGCGGATCCAAGCTCCACCGCCGGCGCTGGGCCGGCGTGGCGCCCATGGCCATTTCGTAGAAAATGTGGTAATTCCGCTCGCCCATGGACTGCGACACGAGCCGCACTTTTTCCAAGAGGTACGTCTGGATGCTGGCGCCTGTCAATGTGCCGTTGCTCGTAAAATGGAGCTTGATAAACTTGCCAAAGCGACTCGAATTGTCATTCCGCAGTGTCCGCGCATTGCCAAACGATTCAAGGAGAATGTTGGTTTGTAGGACCTTGGCGGCAATGCCGTGCTGGGAGGACGACCCTGAGGACGACTGGCTGGGATTGAAGGGGACGGCACCGCCGGCTTGGGCCGCGAGGTATTGCATGAGGAATTTCGTTGACTCGGTCTTGCCACTGCCGCTTTCGCCACTCACGAGAATCGACTGGTCACTCAAAATGCCGTTCATGCCGCTGAGCATTTGCCGATACGCTTCGCCGGCGACTTGGTAGACGTGCGGAGGGAGTTTCGTGGGCGGTGTCATCGCACTGGTGCGGCGCTGTGGCTGGCTACTACGGCGGCGCGCCGGCGAGCTCGCGCCTGACCCCGAGGACGCAAAGCTGTCAATGTACTGTTGCAAGACCGCGCGGTCGTAGAGTCCCTTTAATTTCTGGAACGGGTTTACGGCTAAGAGGATCGTGCCGGTGTTGGTGTAAATTTTGTCGCGTCGGAAGCGGCACTCGAGCGCCGACAAAATGGTGTTTTCGCTGAGCTCCATGAGCGACGTGAGGTCGTCGACATCCAAAGAATCGTCCATGGCCGCAGCCAAGACGCGCATGCCCTCGGGTGCTTTGGTCACGTCTTCGGGGACGCTGAGTTCGTGGATCGTGCCGTCGTCAAACTTAATGGTCGCGACCGCGCCCGAGACGTCGATCGGGCTGACATACCGATCGATGATGAGCCCTGGTGTCCACACGCCGTCGACCAAGACCTCGACTTCGACGCCTACGTCCATCTTCGTTTAGATGCTGTGACTTCGCGAATGAAGACGGAGGGGAGGGGGAGGCGAGGGAGACGAGAAGGAAAGAGGAGAGGGCGATGCAAATACCCCTTGACGTCCGCGTCGCGTGTGGGGAGCGCTTGGATTCTTCCGTCGCCGTCTTCCGCGCTTCTCTTTCCGTACTTTCCCTCTTATATGGGGGTCTCACGGTTTCCACGCACGTTCCGTTGTGGGTGGCTTTTGTTGGCGCTGTCGCCCACTGTCCCAATCTATTAGGGGTGGACGTTGGGCGGGCAATGGATGTCGTTTGGATCGATTGCTTCTTGTCGTCGTCGCAGTCGGTTCCACGTTGTCCGAAAAAAACAACGGCTTCCCCTGCACCGAACCCTCCAGGAGTCCAGGACACAATGAGACGGATTGACTGCCGTGGTCAGGCAGTGGCCAAAGGGACAAGACTTTTGAGTCTTTTTGTTTTCCTACTGACGCGGCCCGCAATGGTGCGACGGACCGCCCCCAAAAGCAAAACCCAACCGGCGTCGTCCCCCACACTCCACAATCGCACGTCAACAGTCAGTTTCGCCTGGTGAGCTGCGATCCGGCTCTGCTCTGCTGAACTCCCACGTTTAAGCCTAGTGACAAATGTATCCATAGTACCAGTGCCAATGACAATGCAAGCGCCGAAAAACGAAGCCACTTGCCATGTGGTTTCAAGCATCCCTAGCCCCGATGCACTCAATTGCGTCGCCCGAGCCATCAACTATTGAAGGCTACAATGCCGCAAGGTGATTTACCCTACCCCTGTAGTCAATACACCTATCGTAGGTGTACATTAACCCTACCCGCTCCGCCCAGAGGTCGAATCATTGTCTGTACGCAGGTGTACTTCACTGGAACACCATCCAATGCGGCATACGCTTGCTGAACGCGGAGATGCAAGCACCCTTACGCGCTACATAGAGCACAAGCCTTCCACAGTTTCTCATCTTGATGAAACGCTGCCGCACTTATTCCAACAACTGCTCGACGCCACCGTTCGTATAATTGGCTTCGATGCAACTTCTAGTCCCAGCTTGACTGTGCCCACATAGCCAGCGACTTGTGAGAAACCACCAAGACTCACTGGATGAAGCCATTTTCGTCGACTGTATTTATTGGATAATAAATTGTCATTAATTTTGAGTTCCAGACCTTGGGAACCCGTAGCATCGACTGAGAGGGTGTTAATCATAAATTTGGATCAGGTGTCGTCATCAGAAAATGTGGGTTTCCAAGGATTCAAGAAGATTTCGCGAGTCACTGTATATATTGCCTATATGTACTTACTACTAGTAGTCGGTCTATTCTCTCATTTTATACACAGTATATAAATACCGGTAACCTTGGAACCCTCAATAAAAAATTAGTCTAAACACGATCTAGTGTATGTATGCATAGTGTTTAGAATAGGGTTCCAAAGTCCAGGCAACCTTCATGCAACCTTTGGAACCTTTTGGAACCCTTATATTTTAATATCTAGAGATTCTCTAAATAGCTGTGATTGAATTAGTGACATCCGCGAGTGACGTACCGGTTTTTATACTAGTAGAGGTTGCTGTCAGGTTCCGTAGATGTGTTCTTATATAGAGGAAGTTCTTATAGAGGGTGCTAACGTCAATTGAGAAAATGAATTGTGGGAAGTGGGTGAATTTCTCAAGTCTCGACACCTCGGCCATGTTTCTTCTGGCAAGAAGAAACATGGCCGAGGTGGAGCTGAATTGCGCGGTGTATGGCGAAGGAACTGTGTTTCCCATGGCGATCGCAGGCAATGCGAAAGTAAGCGTGCTACAGGAGGCTATCTTCGACAAAAAGAGATACAAAGAGCGCTACAGATTTGACGCAAGCGAATTAACGTTGTACTTGGCGCGGAAGAAGGAAGGCGACGAAAGTAAGTGGCTGAAGGACGATGATAGTTTGGATGCCGCCTTGCGGGGAGATGTCGACAGACAGTGCAAGAAGATGCGTTCGTCATGGACGCTAGATGACGATGAATATTTTGGAGAGGAGTTCCAGCCTGGCCGCAAAGAGATTCACGTCTCAGTGGAACTCCCAGAAGCTGCGGGTGGGAGTGAGGGATCGGTGACGGCGCAAATGGTAAAAAAAATCGACGAAATGCACGAGCAAGTTGTGACGACCAAGCGAAAGCGATATGTCCATTCGGAGACGAGCACAAACAAGGGAAACGCGCTTCTGCAAGACCTGAAAATTCGGATGAAGTCTGTCGGCACGGTTCATTCACTGCTAGAGACCCAGATCCGGTTCAAGCATTCAAGTGGGAAAGCGTTTGCGATGGACGTGGTCTAAACATTGCGCTCACCGAGGAACAGCAACGAGAACGATATCGCGAGTACGTGGAATACAACATTGACGATGTGCTCGCGGAGAAGAAGCTTTGCGTGCTTGATGTGGAAGACGGCAAGAACATTCTCAGTATTGCAGTCCCTGGTCACAATATTGATCTTGTTGGACGCACGGGTATCCTCGTACTGAGTGCTCTCGCAAAGCAATTCCCGCATTATGTGGAGTTGTTGCCTGAAGTGAAGATGCTGATCGAAGTGAAGAAGGTGGTGAAAGCAGGTTCCGGCTTACAGGCTTTGTCGAAACTGATCGCACTGAATTTCCTCGTCGATGACCCAGTGATGGCACTGCTGACCAACTTGACCGACCATCGGCAGTTCTTCTGGGTTTCCGAGAAGAAGAAAAATTATGTCATCCTCCAGACAACGACCATAACCGAACCAGGCACAGCGTTTGCGGTGATCAGGACGCTATTTGCGCAGACACCAACTGGTGATGCAGATATCACTCTTCCATGCTTTGAAGAACCCATGAAGCGACGCAAGCTAGCGAAGATGTTGCCGGCTATCAGCGAAGGTGGTGAAAGCAGTGGCATACGTGCGGTCATCGAACAATACTATGATATCGCAAGCGTACTGGGTCCCGACATTGACATGGCGCGTGCTGCGGCTAACCAAATTGCTCGAAGTATTCCCGTTTTCAGTTATTATACCTGAAGTTTGACACCATGATAATTAATTATCTTAAATCGTACTCCTATTTTTTGCTCTCTACCCGTACCCTAGCGGACGGAGTGTATGCTTTATGTCACATCGTCCGCTCTTCTTTCGGATATAAGAAGAGCGAGAGTACCCCTAGACACCCTTAGAGACAGCGATGATGTACTATATAGTACTTCACTGGAACACCATCTAATGCAGCATGTGCTTGCTGAACGCGGAGACGCAAGCACCCTTACGCGCTACATAGAGCACAAGCCTTCCACAGCTTCCCATCTCGATGAAACGCTACCGCACTTATTCCAACAACTGCTCGACATCAACGTTCGTATTATTGGCTTGTACCGCGGTTAAGTCTGCCTCGGTGCAAACTTTTAGTCCCAGACTTGACCGCGCCCACATCAGCCAGCGACTTGTGAGAAACCACCAAGACTCATTGGATGGAGCCATTTTCGTCGACTGCATATCATTGGATAATATTCAGCCAATCATATGTCCAAACACAACGATCAAGAGTGAAGCCTGTCGAAAAAAGAGATCCATGGTGATGTGATGACATGAGCAAAGCCCCACCATTCCTAAACGTCCGTCATGACGCCTCGCAAGACACTGATCGTTGGCGCCGGCATTACAGGCGCTGCGCTCGCGCGTCTCCTCCACGACGCCTCGCGTTCGCTGCAATTCGTTGGCGATGTGCTCGTTTGGGAGAAAAATAACATTGCCGGTGGCCGCATGATGGCGCGGTCGTTCCGCAAGAACCGCACTGTGCACGTCGACATGGGTGCGCAGTACCTCACCCAATTCACCGACGCCAACAACGATGTGCGCGAAATGTTGGTGCAGCACCAGAAGCTCGCCGTGTTTGAGGAGCGACAGATCCAGCAGGACCCGACGCGGGCGCCACCCAACGAGCCGCAACACCACACAGTCGCCCACGATGCCTTGGGCTTTCGATCTGTTGTCGAGTACCTGCTCAAAGGTACGCGACACCACTGGCTTTCTGCATGTCACTGTATACATCAAGTGGTGGATTGATATTCCTATAGACGCAACGCTGGCGGTCGCGCGTGAGGTCGAGCGATTCGAAGTGCTCGATGTCAACCGAATCAAGGTCACTTCAACCGATGGACAGGAGGAAATCGTGCATGATCTCGTGCTCACATGTCCAATCCCGAACGTTCTCTCGATCCTCCGCAATAGCGCATTTGAACCAGCGCCTCCGCAGCTTCAAGCACTCGAGCGCGTCGCGTATTCGCAGCGCATTGCGGTCGCGCTGTTGTTTGACCCCTCGATCGCCGCGCGGGTGCGTGAACTGGGATGGACCAGCAAGTACGTCGCACGCGAAGAGGATTCCATTGTGCGGTATTTGTGCTGGGACAACCTCAAGAAACAGCAGAACGACAAGGCGGGGTTCGCATTGTTGGTGCATACCGGCGTGCCATTTGGCGTCGAGCACATGGACGACAAAGACCGCAATGATGAGATCCTCACAACGATTCTCCAGTCTGTTCACAAGCTTCTCCCCTTTTTGCCGGAGCCAGAGGACGCCATCTTGCATCGCTGGCGGTAGGTACTACTGAAATGCTCTCTCGTGGTGTTGTGTCCTTACACAGTGTGTTCACAGCATGTCGCAGGTCACGACACCGTACTGTGAGTCCGATTCGGAGGGATCCGCCCAGCCGTCCATCACGCTCAGTTCATCACCACGCATTGTCGTTGCCGGCGACGCCTTTCTCGGCTCGGTCTTTGACAACTGTTTGTTGTCGGCCAAGCACGCGGCCGCGACGCTGGTGGGAGAGAGTGGACGGCCGACTGCCTGTGGCCTCTAATCCATGCACGTGGAGATTCTCAACCTGTCCAATTGGATGCGATAGGCCCAGAGACTGCTGGACCCAAAAGCGAAGTTGCAAACTGGATAGGGTGGGTCGTTAGAGGCTCCTACTGACAGCCTCGTTTGGGACTGAATTGACCAGCCCATAAGAATCTCATAGAGCCTACTCCCACGGCTCTCTGCATGGGACATCTTGTGAGGAAGTGCTTTTCTAGGGATTCCAGGTGATCGCGGCATCGCCGATGAGACACCTCATAGAATTCTCAATAGGTGTATGACTATTTCGGTAATTATCCATATCTGAACTGAGTTGGCTCCTGGTTTTAGACTTCTGTAAATTACAATACTAGCCCAGACCGTTAACCCAGGCCCGTCCCCTGATATTACTCCTATGCCTGCCGCTTCACCATTGACAGAAAAACAGAGCTTGGTGATCGCACGCCGCTCCCGTGTTTCTATCTCTATCACTCGTGTCGCCTTCGCACATAACCCCACCCACCGACCCACGCCAAGCTTACCTTAGACGCTGGACTTAAAAACAGCCTCGTCTCGATCGTTCTCGCTCAACTGCAACGGCCACCAACGACGCTCAGATCTCAACGCTGCCACTGGCTGCTGGACGCCATCGCCAACGTTAACACCAACGACAACGTTAACGAGATCTCCGGGAAGCATGGAACTACCCGAACTTAAAGGTTGGTACATATCTCTGTACGTATGAGAAAGCGAGGTTTAGACGGCGACTAACTTTCTGTATGGGAAATGGAAGGTTACTTACGCAAAAAGTCGCGCCAGGATCGGTGGCAGCGCCGATACTTCGAGGCGACCACGCACTACCTCACCTATTACAAGGCATACTGAAGACTAAATTCCATATAGATGTGAAAAAGGGTCTAACCTGATTAAAATTGATGCTAGAACCGTGAGAGCGAGAAGCTCCTAGCGTGTATCGATTTGTGGCGCACACAGACCATCGATGTAACTGCGACGGACCCAGACAAGCTCGAGTTTTCGATTCAGATTGGCGAGCAGTCGTACCTTCTCAAGGTTAGACCTCTCAATGCGTATGGTGTGGTCTTAGCGGGAAGCGTAACCATCTCGGTGTCTTTTTTCTTGTAGGCGGACACCCAAGACGATGCCGTGCGGTGGATCAAGGTACGACTAACCTCGTCTCCTCCAGCATTTAGACCTGGTCTAACACGATTTGTTATTTATGGATCTTCCAGGGGCTCCGCGCGCGCCAAAGTCGTCCGGACAATGCTCCGTCCGAATCGTTTAGTCTCCGGAGCGAGCGCTACGATGCCGAGAGCGATGCGTCCAGTGATATTGGCAGTAGGCGTGGCGGCGGCGGCAACTACGCCGGCTCCGACACGGGCTCCACTGGCAGCGCGGCCAGCAAAGCGCGTGCCCAGCCGCGACGCATGTCCCACACCGATCCGTCGCTCAATCCGATTGTGCCCAACGCCAATGCGATTGCCGCAGGCCGGTATCCCATGCTTAAAACCGACCAGAGCGTGGGGAAAATGCGGACGAGCGATCCGCGCGAAGCCGATGAGAACAATTTCCAAGGCGCGTGCTGTGCGCCGTGTCGGCCCATGTGAAGGCAGGCGATGGATTCTACTAGTATATTTCAGTACCCCCAGAGCGCGGGAGGACATGGAAAATAGGAAATAGGAGGAGGTATACCACTTTTCCTTTTTATCTGCGTCTCGCTGTTATCTCGTGGTGAATACTGGATTCGTGTGGCTAGCGTCGGAGGCAAACGTCGCCATTAGATCTCATGCTTGCCGAACAGCTCAGCTCATGTATCCACTTTTGTCATTGTTTATAATGACAACGGCTCAGCTCTCACGTATCCACTTTTGTCATTTTTTCGTGGATACATGAACTGAGCTATTCAGCAAGCACGACACCAAATATTCGACGTCGATAGTTCAAAATTCGACAGGTTAGACCGGAGGCACTATTGAATCTGCTACGATAGTACGACCAGCAATGCAGCAATTGTACCCCCTCTTCGTTTCCAGTTTTTGGGACTGGGCATCCAAACCAAGAAGACCCCGACGTTGGAGTGGATCACTACAACGTAAGCGCGAAAACGACTCGAAGCCGCCGCGGAGAAGCTTCCTATCTCCGTGACTATCAATTCCCCAGAACCTGTAGGTAGCTCAACCGACGCGCAAGATGTCGAGCGCCGATGGTACGTTCTTTTCACTCATAATGATCGCTACACGCCGAGCAATCGCGCACTGAATTCTCTCCATTTTCGTGCCACTAGAGGACGAAAAGAAAAAGCGCTCGATCAACGAGATGTTTGGCGACGACGACTCGGACGACGACGCGGACACGGGTCCTGTCCATGCTTCTGCGTCTGCCGCGCCGACTGCTGACGCCTCGGGGTGCGAGCCTCCGCCCTCCTCTGTCTCTTCACCGTCAATTCTCTAACGTGTAGGTCTATCGATGCTCCAGGTTGTTTGGTTCGGATTCCGAGAGCGACGATGAGCCAGACCGCAAGCCTGCCAAGGCAGCGGCCCCCGCACCCACGAAATCCAAATTTCCCTCGTCCTCCAAGAAACGCCGGACAGGTTCGGATTCACGACCAGTGTCCGCTCGCGACGACGCACCCCGCCGCGCTGGCGCTGGAGGTGGCGACTCGGGCGATGACTACGATTCTGGCGACGATGTGGTCCGCACGCGCGACGACGACGCGTTCATCGACAACGACGATGATTTGGCGGACGTCTTGGACGAATACAACGACGATGCGCAGAAGTTTGACGACGAGCGGCCGCTCCCCGAAGACGACGACCGTGTGCGGAAAGAAGCCGACTTTTTCGACGATACCTTGAAATCGCTCAAGACCGGGCGGGGGCGGCGTAAAATGCAGTTGTCGGTCCAAGAGCAAGAGCAAATTGTACAGGAAGTACTGTACAGAATGGACAAGGCCCACGCCGACGATTTGGCGAGCATGGCTAAGCGCACGCCAGCGCTCGAGCGCGTCAAGTACGTCGACGAAGCGATTCGCGTCTTGCGCAAGCAGCAATTGCAGCCGACGTTTTTGGATTTCGATCTCCTCTCGGTAGGTTTGGAGACCCTGGAGCGGAGAGGGAAGATCAGAGGAGCTGACGAGCGTGTGGTGGGTTTTGTGTAGTTTATCAAGAAGTGGATCCAGCCGTTGGAGGACGGGACGTTGCCGAACTTGGGCGTGCGGACTAAGATGCTGCAGATGGTTGCGCGGCTGCCAGGTGCGTCGAAATCTCTTTTCTGGGTTTCTCATCCGGAGACTCATGGTTGCTGGATTTTCTAGTCATGAAGGAACACCTCAAGCGCAGTGGCTTTGGCAAAGTGGTCATGCTGCTGTGGAAGCACCCGCAAGAGGTAGTATGCTTGGTCCTCGGGTCAAAGTTCGCGTGGCTGGATAATTCACTGACATACTGTGGCTTTCAGACCCGTGAGAATAAGGACTTGTGCCGCGACCTCATTGAGCGCTGGAGCCGTGCGGTCTTTGACAAGACACTGGACTACTCAAAACTTGCTGAGCTTGAAGCCGAGAAGGCCGAGAATCTCGGGTACCGCCGTCCGGACCGTCGCCAACCGCAAACCAAAGCAACCGCGTCCACGAGCCGTGGCAGCGACAGTGCCAACCCATTTCTGGGCCGTTCGAGCGAGCCGCGCGAAGGCCAGATTATCACCGAGCGCGCGATCATGCCGCAGGCCTTGCGTGTTGACTTTGTGCATCGTCCGCAACCCAAGGTCGACCTCCAGCAACAAGCGCAGCAAAAAGTCGAGACCACCGACAACCGGAAAACGCGTCTCTCAAAGCGCATGCAGGAGATTGCACGCCCTGGTCGCAAGGCCAAGCGCGCGGTTACGGTCAGTATTGAAGGCCGGTAAAAAGAAAAACATTGGCGGGCAGTTTGTGCATGAGCGTATGATCAAGGCGAGAGGAGGTGCGAGGTTCTTCACATCGTGTACGGTAGTCAGTGCATCGTAACAGTCAGCCCCCGTACATAAAAAATGGATTTCTAAATATGCACGCACCTGTGGTCAAGATAGTAGTATATCGGATCGATGAAACGTCTCCGTCGCTTGGGGTACTCATCTATAGTTCAGAGTTGTAGCGTGACAATCGCGATCCCACAGAAAGTCAAGAAGCCGGACGCCGCTGGCATCCCTGCCTCTCATGTGGTGAAGCGACCGCTATCCTCGATGGCTCCGATACATCCTCCCCACAACGTAGTGCTGCCTTCGTCGTCGGCCAGTGTCCTCCATAAGCACGACGACCACGCAATGCCGGATTATACCATCAACCAATGGGGCGACCACGACACTGCCGACGATCTTCACGCCCTCAAAGGCGTCGTGCTCGAAGGCACCATGAGCCAAGTCGCTGTGCTCAACCGCGAACTCAAAGCGCTTGAGACGCGCTACTTTCGCACGCGCGAACAACTCGACAAAGTCACCGATCGCAGCAATCTCTTGCGGCTGGAAATGGCCAAGTGCCGCACGCAGAGCGACAAGCGCGCACGCGAAAACGCCACGCTGCGCCATGTGTTGGATCGGCTCCAAAGCGAAAAGAAGCAGCTCGAGCACCATGCGATCCGCAATCGCGATTATGCTACCAAGATCGAGCAGCGATTCTTTGTGGGCGTCCCCAAAGCACAGACACAGACGCTGGTGCAGTGCAATATTGATTTGACCGCACGGGTAAAGTCCCTGCAACTTGAGAGTGCCCAGCGTGACGAAGCGATGCAACACCACCTCAAAGAACTTAAGGTCGCCCAAGACAATGTCGGAATCTTGAAACGCGCACTGGAGACACGGTTTGACGAGTTGCAGTTGAATGGCTCGCTCCACAATGGTGTCTTGTTTGAACTCGCACGGCTTCAAGACCAGAACGCCAGCATGGCCTTGCAATTGGGCGACGAACGCAAGACCAGCAAAGCGCTCGAGGCCAAGCTCGAACACGCCCGCGCCAAGCACAACGAGATCGAAGAGCACGCGGTCGTTCGCGAGACGTGGCTGGCGTCGCTCGAGACCGAGCGCGTCGAACTTGGCAACAAGCTCGCGGCGTGTGAGAACGACCGGCAGACGTTTGCGTTCGAAAAAGCAACGCTGCTCAAGTTTATCCAAGAGCAGGCCGAAGCCAAATTTCAAGTCGAAGCCGAGTTAAAGCGCGTGCACGATGCAAAGCTGGCCGAGCTCGAAGGGTTTCACGCACGACTGCAGGTCGCAATGGATGACAAGCACACGCTGCAAGCCACGATCAGTGAGCTGCGGGTCCAGCTGGAAACGGCGCAGGTGGCGACCCAGACGCTCGAGCAATCGTACAGCACCGAGCAGCAGACCGTCGACGAATTGCGACGGCGGCAGCACGACATGTTTTTGGACATTCAGCGTCTCCAAGACGAGTACAAAGCCAAAGACGATGCGTATCGCTCGGCGACCGAGGTCGGCCGACAGCTGCAGGCGGCCGTCGAGACACAGCAGCACGAGGCGCAGGAGCGCAACGCAAAGATCGACGAACTGGATGCGATTGTCGTGGCCCTCGAGCAGGAAATCGGCCAACGAAAAGACGAGGAAGCAGCGCTGCGGGTCGCGATGGAGAACGCACTGCGCGATCTCGATACGCTCTCAAAGCAGCGCAACGACGCGGCACGCGCCATGAATGAAGCCGTCGTGATTAGCGCGTCGTCGCTCGACGAGCAGCAAGCGCTCGAAGCTAAAGTCGAGACCCAGCGCACGCAGCTCGAGCAGCTCAAGCACGCCAAGAGTTTGCTCCAGAATGCCATGCTCGAACAGCTCACGGCGTTGCGTAAGCAATTGCAGACGGAGCGACTACAGCGCATCGAGGCCGAGGCCAAGCTCAAGCAGCGTGGAGGTGGAAGCGGAGGAGAAGCTTCTTCGGTTTCAAACCCCCGCTCGTCACCGGTAACTTCGTCATCCGAGCCGCAGCTCCATGATCGTGATGGGGCCGTTCCACCTCTTGTGCCGCCGACACCTTCGTACGAGTCGGACGAATTCCAGCCGCTTCCACCACCCGAGATCTCCATGCCGTCACCTCTCCCGGCCCACATTGCAATGCTGCAGCGACAATTGCCTTTACGCGTGACCAAGGCTCGCTCATCCGTGTCGTCCGTGTCGTCGTCTTCGTCGAGTGGTTCCGATGACGTAAGAGAGTCGAGGGCGAACGGATCCCCACCACATCGGGTGCTCTCGACAACCACCCGCAATGAGCAAACCCCCGAGCGCACTACGTCCTCGTCTTCTTTAATCTCTTCGCCACTGGAGCACCTGTCATTGTTAGAGCTGGCCGGAGACATGTAGCACGTTTGGTTTTGTCAGACTGAATAAATATCTTTATGATACAGCAGGCAGATCCGAGACGAATCTCTCCACCCACGTCGCCACCAAATAGTGACCACCAACCTAGAGACCACAGAGGATGTCGCCGTGTAGATAACCGACGTGCTTACCACCCCATGTCAGTGGAACATCAAACGGGATCGGCGCAGCTTCAGTGATCACGGGCGCGGCGTGCTCGATGAGGTCTCGTTCTTGGATACACAGAATGCCTTGCCCGCCTTGCGATTTCGTGTCGCCTTCGATTTTGATCGCGACATGGATAGCACCGTTCACCGCCTTAGTGATGGCCGAGTGCATCACACCGCGGCTCAGCGCCTCCTTCCACGAGACCGAGCGAAAGTTGGTGTACGCCAACGACGCTTCTTCGCCTTCTTCGTCGCGCGCACTCGAGTGAAATCCATTCTGGACCGAGTGCGCGACTTCGTACACCTTGCGCTGCAACGCGTAGACATCCTCCGACGGCAATGGGAAAATCGTCGCAATGCTTGTCGGATCGACCGGCACGAGATCAAACAGTTCACCATTCATAGAGTCGAGTCGTCCACGTCGAGAAGTTGACCCACGCGACCCCGAAGTTGAGTGCGTGGATGGTCCCGTCGATCGTTGCAGGCTCTTGCGCTTCATCCTCCCCAATACGTTGCTGAACGACCCGACAGAGTGAAGCTCTGGTGATTGCTGGTGCTCCGACGAGGTCTCCTCCTCTGGGATGCTCTGAACGGACGTCTGATCGCCGCCTGAACTTGGTTGCGTGTCAGGAGTCGGACCACGCGATCGCCAAAGCAACGTTGGGGCCGAATTGCGCTGGGCATACGTCCAGATGTTGGCGTCTAGGTTCACAAGCTTGATCTTGTATTCCTGGATGTGAGATTTGTCTTTGAGCGCGAGCTTCCCAGCCTTCATATCCGAGACATCGGCTTCCGTGTTCTTGTACGAGAAGAACCGATCAATCTCGAGCTCGTAAACGCTGCACACTGGCTTGTGAGTAGACGTGAGGATCTCCTCACATAGCCAGTATCCAACGTTGCGAATGCGTTGGCGCGTATCTGGCAGCGAGTGCAGGAGAATGCGGTCCTTATACGCCGGCAAATGCTCCGATGCTTCCGCAAACAGATTCTTGCAACTCTTTTGAGCGAGCTTCGAGTAGGATGCTGCGGCACCGACTTGACGAGGATACGATGGCAAAAACGTGATGGGTGGTTCTTCGAATCCACAGAGGATCTCTTTTGCTTCAATTGCCGCCCTGAGTTCATCGTGACGAAGCACGTCTTGCCATTTCTGCTTGCAGGACTGCGCGACGAGGTGCGATTTGGCTGTCCAGTCACTGATCTTCTTGCTGTCAACTCGCTGGAGGGACAGCGCGTCTAGCCGCGGTTTCCTGGAGCTTCTATCATCCTCCACTGTCGATTGCACCGCTCGTTGCGGACTGGCAGCGGGAAAGAGGCTGTTGAGGAAACGCAGCCACGCTTGTTGACTATCGACAGGCGTTTCGCTGGCTTCGGGTTCTATCCCTGACACTCCAATATCCACTTGCACTTCGTCGCAGCTGCCACTTGGTCGCGAAACAGGCACAAACGACGTGCGGTCACCACCACGCACGGGCGATCGCAGCTCCGTGAATGGTAAGCCATCGTAATCGGCTTTAAAAACCTCTTCGTACTCGCTGTCGTCGTCACCGCTCGAATTCGAAGAGTAACTTGCTCGACCGAGCGACCCCCGCGTCTTGAAGTAGAGTAAGTTCCACTGAACGGGGACATTTGAATTGGCTGGCTCATGCAGCCCAGAGGTGCATGGGCTGATGGCAGTAGGGGTTTTGACAGTGTCGAGTGGCGATTGCCCGAAATGTCGAAGCTTCACATCCAATGCTGCGTCCGTGGCGCGCTTCAGACACTCGGATTTGTAGGCTTGGTCGATGGAGGTTGTGAGTTCGGACCGAGGCATGTCGATGCTGTAACCGAGATTCCCCGAAAGAATGGTGTGGTGGTAAAGGTAGGGAAAGTCGACCGATGCTCGATCGGCACTCATTTCGAACGACCCGACCAAGCTCAAGGTGGCGGCGTGTTTGGCGGCGAGCGGGATGACCGGATGAGCCGCTTGGGAATTCCCAGAGACCGGGTCGAGGTTACACGATACAAATGCAAGCGACGCTTCAAAGTACCTCATGGGAATGCCGACCACGCCTTTAAAAACCTTCCGCTGCGACCACGCACGGCCATCGGACGTCCGGAACTGGAAATTGCCACTCGCAATGTCTGAATTGTTGACAAAGACAATTTGGCATAGCGAGGCCTGTCATTACACACACCGAGATTAAAGAACAAGACCTCAGTAATTATGTAGGAGCTCTCACGTACATCTTGACTGTGGCCTCTCAAGACCGATCCAGCGAGCGACGTGATGGATCGGTAGCCCATGGGGTAGTTGATTTGGAGAAGATGCTTGCGAATGGCTTGCTCGACCGTTTGCACGTCGAGGCAGTGCTGGAGAGAAAACACGTACAAGTCTTTGTCTGGTGGGATCCAATCATTCTGTTTGGGAAAGACAAGCAAATTAGCGATACGGCAATTGGAAACGATCACAATCACACTGACGCACCAGATTCGGAGGAAATGGATTCCAGTTCATGTCAAACGACGTGACAAAGATCATGGCCGTGCCAAACTGCCGTCGCTCGCTCTGTTGGAGATCCCTTTCCCGGAGCGGATCACTGGAGCTCTTGAGACTCTTATCACTTGACCGAGGATCCGGTGGTGTGCTGTGGAGATGGCGTCCGACCCATACGTGGAATTTGCCGTAAATCACTGCGTTCACGAAGCCTTGGAGCGGCACAATCGACGTATGCAGCATACTCAGCGTGAAAATCTCATGGCCCATGATTGCATAGTAGCCTCGGTCCAGGACGGCTGGACTCCAGCACACAATGAACGCGACAATATAGATCGTCAAATTCTGCACAACACCATGGTACGCCACGCGCGCATCGTCATTGTCAACACCTTTGAGGCGTTTCTGGACATTGAGCTTGACCAGTACGAGCAAGACGGCCATTGAGATGGCGCCAAGAAGCACCCACGCGTAGAGCGTAATCAGTTTCCAGCACAGCTCTTTGGTGCGATGGCCGGGAAACACGACCCAACACCACTGCCCGGCCGCCCCGAAAGCGTCGACTAGATATTGAGAAGCCCATCAGTGATCGATCCTCAGAAGCCATCCATACAAAGAGCACGTACAGCCCAATGCGAACAAGTCAATCGTGAGCGTGAACACGAGCGTGCCGCAAATGTACCACTTGATGCGCCGCTGCAGCATTTGCTGGTCTTCGCCGAGACAGACCCACCGAAATAGGTTATAGGCCATGAGGAAATTCCACGCTATCGGCGAGACGTCGCCGAATGTAATCACTGTACAGCCGCCATTCGTGAGCGACCTCCATCGGTGTCCATGTCCATAGCAAATCCTACCAAACGCTTGGAGCTGGCAGACGCTGGTCACGGGTTCGCCCTTGCTCTGGTCGTAAGTCTGCGTTGGCAACACACCAAAGCACCGCCCCACTGCACCCACTAGATCCTATTGACCCATACGCTGTTAGTCTCTGCGTCCTTATACGATAGAGGAAACCAACGCACCAGCCATGCGAGAACGTGGATGAGTTCCTTGGTGACGTCGATATGGTGGACCGATTCGCGTGCTTTGACGCGCCGTGCGTACCAATACCGACCGAGAATATAGAGCGATCCGATCATCGAAAGGCCCGACGACGTGCCGGCCGCAATGCCCTTATATCGCTGCTGCGCGTCTTTTGCCACCATGGTAGTTGCCGCGCGTTCCCTTTTTCTCCGTTTTCTCCGTTTTCTTCGTCCGCGCCACGGTGGAAACCAGAGTGATGGTCGCACCAACCAAGGGGTCGAAGACGGCGCGCTAAACGGAACGCGCGCGCAACCAACGTGTCTCTTTGGCGCTGGATTAACTGCGCGTTGTGGAGATAGCGAGATGGCCCTGATGATGGTCTAAACAATATTACAGTGCTATGGGACATCTGAATACAACAGTCAAAGATGATGCAGTTGAATACAGTAGTATCCAGAGAGGCACTCCATCTGAACAGAAATATGTATTATTACAGGCTTCACCAAATTTGTTAGCCAATAGAAATAGATTATGAATCGATTAGGGAAGTTTCATTGGATTGAATATATTGTTGGAACTATCCACTCCGTCCAATATGCTATGTGCGAGGTTTACCAGCTAAACGGAAGAAGAGCCCCGAGCCAAGACACAGCTACGCGTTTGGCCCAAGCACGCAGTTCTTCACGCACACGATGGATGTAAACGAAAGTTGGTCTACTAGTACCGAGATTCGCCCTCCATTATTGACAGAGTAAAGCCACGATCGGAACATAAACTCTGGGAGCGGATTATACGGGTCGCAATTGTACGTGCGACAAGTCTACAGTAATCCATCGCACCACGTCTATCTTCGATGGCAACCGGCGATTGCCATCCAATGCGACTGCCAATCGCATTGGTACGGTATGGCGTTTGTACACCAAACGATAAGAGTACAATAGCGAAGTTTGCCGCACTGGCGATCCGTTGATCGCAGTGAGAAGCCAGGAGATGCGCCTCTTGGCACATCCCCTTTCTCCATTCCCAACACGGCGCTGGTGTGACCCACGTCTATTAGTCCACTGGTTCATCAGCTTGGTTTAGCTTGAAGCATGTTGTCCTTCAGACTAGCCGAGCCCAATACCTTCAGAAAAGTTTGGTTGAAGTTCTACTTGTCGTCATTGCGGCTCGGTCGTGCGACGCTGTACGGGTACGCCCACCAAGGTGAACCGGCACAACAGCGTGGCATTCCTGAAGCTATCTTTTCTGCACGCCCCTTTACCGTAAGCACATAATTGCCTTCTTCCAATCGCAGGCGATCCACGAAGATGCACGAACCCCTGCAGGTGGCGAAACTGAACCTCCATCCTGTCGACAGCATTTAAATATAAATATGGCAGCGGACTCAGCGCTGTATTCTAGTGTGTAGGTACTATACTATGCGTCGTCACGACCCGTCAACCGTGAGCAGCGCTTCGCTCGGTCCGCGGCCGCAGATAATTACCACCGATTACGGTGCGTCAACCGTCCGCCAAAACGATGCCATCCATTAATTGATTCCATGCACAGTCAACAGACTTCATCGTAATAATGTCTCGTGGTGCCTACGCGACACTTGCCCACCCAGTCATGGACTGTACAGTCTCGCCCATCATCGAAATCTAGATGATGATGCCCTAGACTCGGCGAGGACAATCTGCCGTGCGCTTGGTGGCGACCACTTGCCTATTTTGGTGGTGTGACGACAATCAGAACCATGCCATTTGAGCAACTGCGTATAATGGTGTCCACCCACACACTCTCTACGGTAAAATCACAGGCTCGTGCCATGGGCGACAAGGCACAGAACCCAGTCAGTGCAGTTGGCAGCTCGCACGACATGACGACCACGAGCGTCAACCGCGCACAGTCCCCAGTGGTTGAACTTTGTCTTTCTTCCTGTCCCTGTCTCCCCATTGCTCGTGCTTTTTGATGCTCTCCAGCCGTAAGCTGCTGTGCAGTGTAGTGTACACTGCATCCTCGCCCCTGTCTATCTCCATGTTTGCGGATCTGGTCTGATAGCTGTGGATCCAGGCGGCTTCAACGACACGGCGACGACAGCCTTGGGTGCATGGATCCAATGCAGGTGGCGAGTGTCCACCACGAGCGCTCGTCCGATCCCTTGAGGCCGTGCCGTCTCGCTAATACCAACTCGATCAACCAAGGAGCCTCACCCAATCTGTTGATCATGTGTAAACAACTGGACGGGACGGGACTGGGACATCTCATTACACTCACCCCTGTGCAGCTTCTGTGATCCTTGACGGTATCCTGACTCAGGATGCCGGACTTCCAGAGCGAAGGAACTGCTCTGCTGGACGGTGAATCTTCAAACGAGCTGGATTTCTAGAACCTTTCAGCACGTGATGGGGACGCGGAAAGCGACTGCACATTCAGCCCACCTGTCCAGTACAGTACACGCGTCCCGACTCCGGATGTCCAGTGAAAACATGGCAAGTTGAAGTCAGTGGAGACTGCCACGACATTTCTGCTTTGTGTCCACTGGACTTTGTCCAGCAAGCATGTGGGGACCGATGATGAGACTCCCACAGTGGGCAGCCTTCCCCACTGGCCAGTGTCATCTGCAGGTGCCAGGACTGCCATGCGCGCGAGAGACCAGCCAGTTCGAATCACTCACCACTGGATGTTAGGTTGCGGCGTTTTTCCCCAATTCCCAGACAATTCCCAGATCTGCCTAACACGATTCAGCTGAGCGTTTTTCCTGGATGGACTAAGATCAAAGAAATCCAAACTCCACCCCCCTACTGTACTGTTGCACGAACTGCTGTTCTCTTGTGATGGCTTTTGTTGCCAGATTTTCGTTACGGTTGGTGACCAGCCACTGCTCTGCAGTGGATTCCTTGGAGCAAGAGGCATGCATGTGTACTGGAAGAAAGGGCGTGACGTGCCAAGTTTGTCAAGTTTGTTTTTGTTTGTTTGCCAAGTTTTGTCTATTGATTTTGTGCCCAGAGTCAGTGTGGGAGTGGACTGCTATTCATCATGTGTCACTGTCAGCCTGTCGGTTCGTGAGGCACTCGTACCTACAGCATCGTTTCGCGTTACAACGCGACGACAACAATCAAATCACGACCAACCGCCGATAGAGCAAACATTCTCTGTTTTCTCTTCCTCTTTTTCTTCATCTTTCTTCCTCGTTTTTTCTTCTTCTGCCCCCTGTCTTGCTTGCTAAACGCTCGATGGATGCAGTGGTCGTCCCCTCGTGTTAGAATATTATTTCGATAAACCGGGTTTTGTTGGCGTTTTCCGCCCCAAGACGCGTGCTGATTGGCTACAAAGGGATCTCCTCACGCGTCTCGAAACTGACGCTGAAACGGATCGTCCAACTGCCAGCCAACAGCCACTGCTTGGGTGGTCTCTCTATTGAATCGGCTCCAGTACCACAGGCTGTGGTGGAGTGAGCGAGCTGCCTGCGGCATCATCAACGCTCTCTTCGGCAACGCATCTTCACGCCTCCACCTACTCTTCGCTTTTGCCGTCACACCTACTTGTTGTTAGGCGTTCACCGACCCGACACCTGCACTACACTGTACTCGGCGTCACTGACTCGCCACCACCACCATTAAATCCCCTCGGGTCAAACAACATCGCGCCGACAGAAAACATCCACTAGAGTCTACTCGAGCCGCTCTGCTTCGTATCCACTTACTTGATCCCTCCCCTACCCAACACGCTACAGTATGGATCAAGAGCGCGGGATCAGACGCGAGCGTGAGCGCGAGTCAGCCGCGTCGACCGGGACCGCGTATGCGACAAGTCAGTACACGCGAAACGGCGGCGATGCCCTGGGCGCCGGTGGCGGCGCGCCACGGTCCACGATGACCAGGCTCTTTCCCGGGATGATGCCCATGCCCGGCGCGACGCCGACTATGCGGCGACCCTCCGTGATGGACAGCGACGGGTACGCGCGGCGGAGCGAGCCGTCGCTCTCGAAAGCCGAGATCGCACGGTTAGACGCGCAGTGCGAAACGACCGACAGTGTGCAGCACGAGCTCATTCGGCTGCGGCGGTCGATGCCGTCGGCGAGCCACGGCCGCATCGCCGAGGACCTCGCGTGGGCCCACGAGAGTATCAAGCAGAGCGAGCCCCGCTCGACGTCGACGTCTGCGTCATCGGCGACTAGTGGATCCTCCACCATAGGCACTGGGATTGTCACGCGTAGTCTCACGCCGCCGCCCGAGTTGGAAGTAGCACGGGCGGATGGAAAAGCGGGACGGCCATCCGCGTATCAGCTTCAGCGGGCGCACACGGCCGACGTCGTGCAGCGAACCGACGGCCAAGCACTGGGAGATATGTCATTGCTGCGTCAGCAAGTCACGTTGCTGCGGCGCAGTTTGGAAGAAGAAAAGAAACGCCGTGTCATGGAGCAAAAGCTCATGCAGGACAAGATCCTAGAGCTCCAAGGCCTCATTCGCCACAACATGCCAGAACAGAAACGCGAGCTCGAGAGGAACCTGAATGCCATGCGGCCGCCCGGGGTCAAGCCGACCCCCACACCATCCATCCAGTCACCGCCGCCGCCGCAGCTGACGTCCGCATCCGCCGCCGCGGCGTGTCCGACGCGTACGACACAACAACAAGCGACCGCACTGCCATCCCGTGTGCGCGCGCTGCGGAACAGCAAGCACCTTCAAAAAGCCCAGGAACGGAGCCCCTACAAGACCATGAAATTGCTGAGCGAGATCTGCCCCGAGGAAATGGAGCTCCAGGATTGCACCGACGACGAGGTCCACGAGGGAGACGAAGGAGACGAGGAGGAAGAGGAACAAGAAGGAGAGGACGGAGAGGACCGAGAGGACCGAGAGGAACGAGGGGAACGAGAGGAACGAGGGGAACGAGAGGAACGAGAGGACCGAGAGGATGACCTCGACCTAGGTGAAACAAAGGAGCGGAGGCACGCCGACGACGAAGCGGCCACCACCACCACCAAGAACACCAAGAAGACGGCGACGTCGGCCGCTGTCCGCGCCGTGGAGACCCGCATGGCCCAAGAGCTCACGAAGCTGCGGGCACGCATGCGGGCCGTCGTGTTGGAGGCCCAGAACGAAGTCAAAACCCTCAAGCAGCGGCTCGAAGATGATCACAAGGTCTACGAACGCAAGGAGCGGCAGCTCCGCATGGAGTCGAGTCTGCGCGTCACGTCGCTCGAGGAGCGCCACAACTATGCCAAGAAAAAACTGCTCGGCAAGACCAGTTTGTTATCCACTCAAGTGTCCATGTTTTCGGTACGTTATGTTTTAGTTTTCGTTTTCTTTTTTGTTGTTTTGAAAGTCTAATTTGTATTTTGTTTTGTTTGCTTTTTCAGGACGAAAACCAAAAGCTACAGCAAGAACTGCAATGCAAGGACGACCGCATTCGCCAGCTCGAGCTCGCGCTCGGTGGCCGCCGCATTGTCATGGAGTCGGCCAAGCCGCACCAACAGAAATCCAACCCGCAGCAGCAGTGCTGACCACGAAGCCAGCACCCTCATTCAGTGGGAACATTGAATACCGATTAAAAAAACGAAGAAAAAATGGCCCGATGAAGGCCGTAGAAAAAGTAAAAAGTAGAACACCACGAAGCCAACTCCGATAAACTAAAAGTATAGACGCCCAAATGAACATGCCACCACCACTTTAGTCCTCTCCTCTCCCCTCCTCTCCTCCTCTCCTCCGCTGCCCTCTCCAAGCCATGCCAAGGTCCGGAGCATTCGACGTAGCACTCGGTAGGGTCCATGGATCAGGCCCCACGCACACTTCTTCGCCATTCCTTTGCCTTCGCCACTACTGCAAAAAGGTCCATCGGGTAAAGTCCCTAGGGCTCCGCTAAGCCCATCCTGGTCCCATCCTGGTCCCAGTCTAGCCACTCGGATCGGATGGGGCAGGCAGAGAAGGCGGGTGTGCTTGCTGCAACTGCGTCGTCTCACTAGTGAATCCGGCAGGGTGATCCCTTCTCTCGTGACGATGGGTCTTCTTCCCCATCCCTTTGCCCTGGCCCACGCACAGTAGAAGGTCGATCAGGTCCTCAGGTATACTAGCTCCAGCCAGGCTAGACTCCTGGAGCTGGAACTATAGCTGGCACCCTCGCCTGCCGATCGGTATGAAGCCTGGCTTTGCTTTGCTTCGCTTCACCTCGCCTCATCTGCCCTGCCTTTTCCTCTGGCGCATGGAATCCTGTGCTTCTCAAAGTCGCCCCTTGGGCCGAAGGGTCCTCGTCTCCTCCCCGCTCTACCTATGTTCGCTCGTCTCTCTCGTCCCTCCTCTCCTGTCGAAACCACACAGACGATCAATCCACTTCGTAGACAGGCCGGCAAGGGAAGGAAGAATGGATCCTGGATGCACAGGCGTGAAGACAATGTGTATTTTCTCTTCCCCGCAGACTGGCGGTCACCGCATGATCTCTGTGGTCTCTGTGGTAGTGGATAGTGGGTGGATGCAGCATTCATTACGACGACGCCGTAAACTTGACTCGGATCTCCTCTTCGCTCAGCAGCCCGGCGCTGAGCGAGTGGATGTTGCCCGTAAACACGCGTCGCTCCCACGTCGTCGTGTCAAAGTACAGAAACTGCGGGCCTAACGAACCCAACGCCGCCGCTGACGACGGGACGCTCGCACTCGACGCACTGCCGATCGAGCCGATCGAGCCAATGCCGCCAACCGACCCTGACCCTGACCCCGCCCCTGACCCCGACCCTGACGGTGTCGACGGCGACAGCAGACCCATCGTCATGGACATGGATCCGGGCGTCGAAGATGAAGACAATGAGCCCAGTGACGAGCCATTTGCAAACAGTGCCGCGTCGGCCGGGGTCGCGCGCTTGAGCCACATCTTGAGGTCAGTGTGATATCTCCAGTCCCGCGCATAGAGCTCTTGGGCCGCGTACGCTTGCAACACGTCCTTGGGCATCGAGTAAAAGATGTAGAACAAGGTTTCTAAGTGGAACTTGGCCAAGTGCGTGGTCTTGAGCGCTGGCGGCTGGTTGTAGTAGCACATGGGTAATGTAAACTGCGGCTCTTTCGTGAGCGGGCCGTCGGCCCACGGCGACGCAAACACGGGATACAGCGGCTCGGCCGAATTCAGATTCAGGCCGAGCGACGTGAGGTCACACCCCATGAGCAGGTTCTTCTTGGCGTCGTTGCTCGGTCGAATGACCGTGTGCAGCATACCCAAGAGACCAAACTGATTGCTCGGATCGAGCTCGCCGTTCGCGGCCGCAGAGGCGTTCGGCCGTGTCCCATGCAACGGCCCAAAGGCCCCGGTGCCACTGAGACTCGACGAAGCCGTGCCGCTGGTGGGGGCAGCCGGGAGGAGAAAGCCAGGGCCTCCGCCACGGCTGCCAATAGAGGAGTTACCGCCGACCGCTCCGCTTGGTCGTTGTGAGGCCATGATGCTGTCGTTCACGGACGAGTGAAAGCTCGCATGGCGTTTTAGTTCGCCGTGGTGGTGCGGCGGCGGCGGCTGGTGATCCAGTATCGACGCCTTATCGTTCGACGTGGGGGCCGCGCCGAACGGTGACAGCGCTGGAAAATCCTCTTTCTGGATCACAAATTCCGACGACTGCGACCGTGTCGACGACGTGTCGGAAGTCTGATCGAGTGCCCACGAGTTTGTCCTATCGGAACATCCATTGTGAGTGTCTTCTCGATAGATTTCGATGGAGATTTGAATCGGGAGGCGTACCGGCTCAGGGCAGGAAATTCGGACATGTCGGGGGCCTTGTTTTCCGGTTGCAGGGGAAAGTTTCGACCTAAAGAATTCATGGACTGTGAGACGCCAGTTGGGAGTAAACGAGCGACTACGCGACGCACTTTTCATGAGACCGAGGTGTTCACTAGAGCTCATTCGATGCAGCTCATGGGGACCACTGGGCATGGCCCCAAGCGGTGGTGCCCGTGGCACGGCCGGACCTAAAAACTACTCATAGTCCAAGCACATTAGTCGACGTGATCAACCTGTGGCGATATAATCCAACGCACCGAGCCAACGCCTCCACCAAGCATACCACTGCCGCCTGGAAATCCAGACGAGAACGCATTTGGCTGTAACCCTCCTGCCTCTGTAGACCACAAGGCAATGAAAACGGGGTGAGATCGATAGTCGCTAGCGAAGGGTTAGATCAAATCTATGCGTACCACCGAGACCACCACCGAGGATGCCACCCATACCACCGCCCATGCCTCCGCCCATGCCACCGCCCATGCCTCCGCCCATGCCACCGCCCATACTGCCGCTCATTCCGTACGGCGAAAGACTCATTGCTGCCACGCCTGCAGCCGCGCCGGTAGAGCCAGGGCCTTTGCTACCAGACATTTCTTCACGGTGGTAGTAATACTGACTCGCATCAAATTCCTATCCAACAACAAGGCAATTAGGCGGTGCAATGGGGGGAAGGAGGAGGCGGTGGAGGATGAGGGGAGCGGAGCGGACGCAGCGTGCGGGGGCTAGCGCCACGTGCATTCTAGAACGAGGGGGGACGAACCGCATTGTCCTCCCTACTATTATATAGAGTAGCGCCTACCTTGTCCTCGGCCGTTTGGATGTTATCCTTGAAATACGCAAACTTGTCTTTCGATGGATCGATCATCGTCGCTTATCTCCGTTGATGCTCGCCAACGTCTACCCAGCAGCACCAGCAATAGAACACATTAGACCACTCCATAGCGGAGAGGAGAGGAGGGGAGACGTAGCCGGTGTTTAAACGCGTCGGCTTGTAGACGCGCTGATCACCTACCTACCCAGATCAATCAATAGACACGCTTCTTCGCTTGCTGTCCGGATGGTGCAGCCGCAGGCAATTGTCTGTCGATCGAGCAGCTCAATGACCAGAGCCGCTGGCCGGGAAAAGACCGTACACTGCTTTACTAAGTACGATTTGGGTAAGTTCGTGCGAACGTAGTGATCAATATACCAAAACAAGGTGAGATTATATGGCCATGATACCGAATGAGGTGAGATCGTCAAGGAATGGCACCAGAATAACAACAGTGACGAGGTACGCGACGATGCCCGAGAAGATAGAGATTGGCAACGCCGGCAGCGCATCGTAGTGGGCCAGCAGATACATCGTGACCCCCAGACCCTGTCACAGAACACAAGCAGCGCGGCGGTGAGTACCCAGTACGACTTCCACGCTGGGAGACAACACGTACTGCGATGACGCAGAGAAAGCACGCAACAAACGGCGCCACGCCGTGCATCCCCGCGCGTGCGACGAGCACGCTATAGAAGATGAAGTCGCCGAGCCCGAGGCGAATCGCCTTGTCTTCTCCAATACTATCACCAGACTGCAACGGGTCACTGTTGGGTGGCGGTCGAGGAGCGGTTGGGACGCTCTTAACGATTACGTCGACCCGTGGATATGGTTTCCCCGGTGCGACTGAGCGGATCTCATAGTACGTGTACAGCGTCCGCCAGAGCTCCGTCTGATGGTTTGGGTCGGCGTACCGCCGGCTGATATCCAGCGCACGGTACTGCGCACTCGATCGCTGGTCAAAGAAGAATGCAACGACCTGGTGATGGAAGCCGAGGACATGCGCCGGCGGTGGTGACGATGAATTCGGTGCAGTTTCAGGTGTTCGGTGAGGGGAGAGCAGCCACGCCATGAATTCGCTCTCGCACATGCGTGCGCGCGTTGGATGTTGCTCCATGGCCAGTGTGTGAAGAGGCGGCGGAGAGACTTCCAGCTGATGCGCGTCGGTGATGTCGGCGCGATAGAGCAGGCCCGGGAGGGGCGTCCCCTTCTCGTGGACGAGGTCGACTAGCCACCGCAGTGGACCGTAGGGTGTGAGCACGGCAAAGAGATCCCAGAACCCAAGGAGGAACAAGATCATCCACGTACTCCACTACAGCCAACGATGTGAGAAAAATACGCCTCGCACAAGCGGCTGATTCCCCAAGACCTACCTCGGGGAGTTGTGACAATTGCCACGCGACGATCACGCTGATGGCAACGAGGTAGCCTTGCTCGACGACCATCGGGATGCCTTTTTGGTAGAAGATACTGAGTACACCGACCACAGCAAAGTTGTACATGACAAACCAGTGCGACACGCTATCAAAGACCACATGAAGATGATCCCCCAGCACAACGACCACGATTTTCGTCCCAGCAAGGGCGAGGAGCGAAGCCGAATAGAAAATGCAGTAGCCGAGAAAGAGCCGCATGCAGTTGCATTTGTACAGCACTACGATGGTGACGGTCAAGCACGCGATGAACGCGATCACGACGAGGGCGTTGAGGAGCGCGTGCATGGATTGCTCGCCCACGGAGGTGGCTTCACTGTCGATGTTGCGGTAGTACATGTACGTACTAATCAAAGATCCAGTGTTACCGCCTAGTACGATCCAAGCGGTGGTAGGGGGAAGCCTACGTACGTCATTGCCTGGGCCATTTGAGCGTCTCGTGCATAACTGGAGAGAAGGCTAGAGGATGTAGGATTCGTAAGCGAACCGAGAGGCGGATAAATGGTTAGAAATCCTTTCGTACGTGGTCAAGATCATGGTGATCGCGACGGGCCGCACGATTGCGTAAAGGCTGTTGAGCTGGTGGAGGACCGACGCAAGGTCCAAAGCTGTGTCTTCCACAACACCTGCGTGCTGCAATTGCCACGCATCGACTGCATGCTCTGTTTTTTGCCTGTATGCATGGTCGCCATCGCTCTGTGACAGCAATGGTTCCGTGAATGGTGAGGAGCTACAACACAATTTGCATCAGAGCAGAGTCGCTTTGTGAGTGCGTCTAGACAGAGACACACCTGGTGCCGGTGTCCATCGTGAACGCGTCCACAATGCGACGCGTGCTCGAGCGTGCATTACCCATGCTGTCGAAACGAATTGGATAGATACGGCCACCAGCGACGCTTCGTCCTGTACCCTTCCACCGATCTTTCATTTGACTTTTACTAGTTTAGCTTAGTCTCCGGAACTGTTTAACACACCTGTTTAAAACACCAATGAAGCGGCGTATCCTTTCGGGACTGGAGCTCCTCATCAAAACCATGGAAAGTGCACACTGTTGCTGCTGCTTTCTGCGGCTGTACCCACCATCCTCTCCATCCTCTCTCATTCTCGCACCTCCCGTGACGTCTAACTAACTGACGCACCATGGACACGACCGATGCGCCGCAGATCATTGAGCACGTCAACAAGTCGGTCAACTTTACACCAAACGACACCAAATGGATCCCTTGCTCGGCGCGGTTCGTGGCCATGGGTATTTACCCTAAAGCAACAGGGGCCATCACCATCTTTGCTCTAAACCAAGGTGAGCTCAAAACCATTGCCGAGCTCGAGAAAAAGCACGGCGTCAAGTGCGGAACGTTTGGCGCATCGACGTTGGACACCCGCCACTTGGCGGCCGGCGATTACGGCGGCGTGCTCAGCGTCTGGGACTTGGAAAAGCCCACAGTGCCCGTGTACGAAGCGCAGGCCCACACGTCGATTGTAAATGCCATCGACGGCTGCGGCGGCCAGAACATCGGCAGCGGCGCGCCGGAGATTGCGACCTGCGGCCGTGACGGCTGCATCCGCGTCTGGGACATTCGCGTGCCCGAACCGGTCGTCACGCTCGCCCCGACCAATGCCGACGCCGCGCGCGACTGCTGGACTGTATGCTTTGGGAATTCCTATAACGATACTGAGCGGTGTGTAGTCGGAGGATACGACAATGGTGATGTCAAGATGTACGATCTCCGGACAAATGCGTTGCGGTGGGAAACGAATGTGCAGAACGGCGTAGTCAATGTCCAAATGGACCGAAAAGACATTGAGATGAACAAATTACTCGTCACGACGCTCGAGTCAAAATTCCGTATGTACGATTTGCGGACGTTCCACGAAGACAAGGGCTTTGCCTACTTGACCGAAAAAGCCCACAAATCCACGATCTGGCAAGGTCGGTTCTTGCCGCAGAACCGCGATTTGTTTATGACCGGCGGTGGCAACGGCGGCTTCAACCTCTACAAGTAGTGCGTAGCATTCTCTCCTTTCCTCTGTTAGACCTTTTGGGGTTGTGAGACTGACGCTGTGTGTATATCCCCAGTCACTACCCTCTGGCGCGGTCGACAAAGGATGCCGAAGGCCGACTGCTCGGCGTCTGCGGCTCAGTGGAGCTCCTAAATGCGCGCGTTCTATCGACCCAGCCGATCGTGAGCATGGACTGGAACGCCGACCGCGAAGGGCTCTGTGTTTTGGCATCGCTAGACCAAACGGTCCGCGTCTACATTGTCTCCAAGACCCACAAATATTAATACCTTTAGTAGTATTGTCCCAACCTACTCGACCGCAACTAGACCGGCTGGGTTCATATTCATATTGGTCGTCACCGACTCAAAACCCAATGCTCGGATCTCGTCTTCGGGAATCCCTAGGCGATGCAGTTTTTCGGTAAACGTCCGGAGCGCGTCGTTGAATGCCTTGCTCTCTTTCGCGACGCTATACTGCAGCTCACGGATGCGTGCGTTCCGGCTTTCCAAGAGTTGATCGAGCGACTCGAACACACGCCGCGCTTGGCTCGGGTCTAGATTCGCCGCCGCCAAAATCTCGTGGAGCTGGGTCTCTTTGCGGGCGTGCGTGTCGTCCATGCTGGCGAGCCGCTGCTCAAGAATGAGGTTTTTGCATTCGCCTTTTTCGTGGATCGTCTGGACCGTCTGTTCAAAGGTGTCGTACAGCAAATTGCGGTCGGCTTCGAGGGTCTTGTACGTTGTTCGTAACCCACCCATTTTGTCGGTGATCTCGTGCACTTGGTGCGCCAAATAGTGCAGCCGGGCTTTGGCATTGCGGAGCGACAGCTTGTCCTTCTGTTCATCCTTGAGCTCGTGGCGCAAATGCTCAACTTCTTGCAGCGCGGCCGCCAGTGGCTCGGAGAGCCGTTTGTTTTCTTGCGACACGTCATGCATGAGCTTGGTGTTCGCGGCGGCTTTTTTCTTCATGGCCGTTATCTCGTTCTTGAGCGACTCAATGAGCCGTAAATTGTCTTTGGTAATGTCGTTGTAGTAGTTTTTGATTTGCGTAAATGCTTTTTCGTGGTTTTTCATGAGGTCGTTAATGTGAAGGTTCTTGCGCTCTTCGATTTCGTGCATGTCGACTTTGCGTCGCAATTCGAGGTTCGCACGGAGCTCATTGAGGCGGAGTTCGCACCGGTCGGCGAGCGCGGCCATGTTTTTCTCAAACTGCTCGCGGAGTTTCGTGAGATTTTTCTCGTGCGCGTTTTTCAGCTGGTCAATCTCGTCTTCGTTGGAGAGCTCGCGTTCTTTGAGTTCGAGCTTTAGCGATTGCTTGGTGCTCCGGAGCACGGTCTCACGGTGCTCGTGGAGGTCGCGCTCTTCGTCCGTGTGGCCCACGCCGTCGGCCGCCACGCGCTTGAGGTTGTTTTTGTGCTCGTAGTCGAGGTGCTTGACTTTTTGCACGTAGACGCGCACTTCGACGCGATGGTTGTCTTCCATGATCTCCATTTCCCTATCTTTGGCCATGATTTGGTTGGTGTGGTCGTGGATCTCTTGCTTGGAAATATCGTAGAATGACTCGATCATGTCCTACGCAGAGAGAGTATCAGAACTCGTACGTTGTAAAAGTAGAAATATTGGAGACCGTACGCGTTCGTGCTGGACATAGTTGCGATCGACTTGCGCTTTGTCGAGCTGCTGGCGCAGCATTTGGAGCACTTCTTTCAGCATTGGCACGTCCATCGTGTCGTACTCTTTTCCATACAAAGATTAAGACGATTAGAGGAGGTAGTATGCTCTCCAGGGTGGCGAGGTCCTTTCGTACCGGACGGTTCCTCGGGTGGCGGTGCTTCGGCCTTGGTTTTTTTGCCCTTCTTCCCGCCCTTCTTCTTGGGGCCCATGATGCACTTAACACTGGAATCGACTCTTCAGCCTCGCTCTATACGGTAGTGTGGGTTGTCAGCTCACTGGTGGTCTCGTTCATGCAGCAAAAGACGTACGGACGTTTTACCCGGGGTGAGAGGATGGAGATTTGGAGGAATGGTGTGTGACCTTTCGCGGCGCATTATATTTCGGAGAAATATCAATTTTTATACACATCCTGTACAAATAGATGAAGTGTTTAGATGGGGTATAGTTCTGAATACCCGCCAGCGTGTCCAATACCCAGGAACTCACATGACGTATCCATTTAGTTATCTAAAATAAGTATATTCTCGCCCATATTAGAGTGCTTTGATTACCCAACTACTATATTTGTGACATTTTTCAATACTAAACATCTAAATAGTCATTCTCCTCGACAAGGACTTTGGCCTGGCAGCAAGTGCCGTTCTGGTGGAGCAAGACCCCGAGACCATTATCGTCTATGGCGACGACGATCGACAGTACCCGCACGAGTTGGCGCAGCGCTCGCTCTACTACATGACCAAGTTTCCACCAAAGCGGTTGCAGTATCAAGCGGTTAGATCAGTGCCGAAGACGCGCTCTACTGTGGCCGCAGTTGGGAGATTGGGATCACTCGTGTGTTCTTTGTCGGTGAAGCCGGCGGTATTTTCGTGCAGCGGAAATTCTACGGCTTGGGTTATGCCACGACTGCAGCGTTTGCTGTGACAGAGCTCTCGAAAGCGTGTATCCTGAGGGACGACTATTCCCTCTCACTCGTGCTCAGTCGCAATGGCGTGCGGCGCCGGGTCGTGTACGATTCGTGCTGGGATATAAAAACGGGTCGGACGTCGTTTACTCGCTCGGGCCTCTCGGTCGGCACGGCGTCGCACCCAAGTAGCACCAACGTCGAGCACTACCAGCAGCGCATTTGCGAATTAGGGAAGGAAAACAGTCTGTCGGTCGATACCGAGTTTAGTCGGCTTGCGATGGTGGTGTTTTCGCTGGCGTCGGGCATTCTCCGTATGGGGTATAATTTCGTGAGTGGCCATGCGATCGTTGGATGTTTCATGAATACAAATGAAGCGGTCGTCTGTATATTCAAGTGTGTGGTGGGGGTCTACACCATCGAGAAAGACGTGTAAGGGAGTGGTTCTGAACGATGCGTTTCATCTCGGTGGGTCGATTTCAACCACAATCACTGCGGTGTGGATGATCTGTGCGAACCAGGCTTTATAGATGCGGTGGATTCCACGCGACTGATTAACAGCCGATGAGACAAACTGATAGGGAGACATGGCATGACAGCAACCTGGGCATAGAGGTGACAGCGAGCGTTGAGGCAGAAAAAGTGCATTCACGTTATCTCTAAGTAAAAGATAGAACAATTCATTATTTCAACCAATCAGCATCGCAGAGAAATGAGTTTTTTCGAAGATCGCACATTCACAACCAAACAGAAGACAAAGCTCCTCTATCGGCGACTCACACCCGCAGAACACGACCACCCCATTGTCATGTGCGAAAGAGAAGCAGCTGCATCAGCGGCGGCGCGTATGAGCCACGATGAGAATTGCGCTCCACGTCACCAACAGCAGCTACTGTTTCTCCGACAAGGGCGGTTCCGGCGTCTGAAAATAAAGCCTTATAGCTTGGTTTGATCGACGCCAGTCAGCAAAAACCTGGTCACCGACGCTGGTAGCCGCACCACGCCTTCGCAAAACAGTTTCTCATTCGTTGGCGGCACGATCGCGCCACGCACAAGTGCCACGACACGCGCCTCCATCACCGCCTGAATATTATGTGTGCTACGCAGTAAGCGGTGTTTGGTGGTCACAGGCAGTTTCACCTTGGTCTGGAACGGCTTGCAGAGCTGGCAGATCGGGACGCTATACCTCTTGAGGTCAAAATGACGGCAGCACGCATTGTGGGCGATTTTGGAGAGGCGATCAATCTCCTCGTACGAACGACTGATGGTGAAAGAGGCCGGGGTAGAAGTCTCGTCATGTGGATCGGCGTGGAGCTGGAGGGTGAACTGAAAAGTCTTCTTATCTCCACCTACGAGTTGAATGGTATCGACACGTTTCAGAAACGCAATGCTGGCGATCGTGTGTTCTTCGAGTGGCTCAGCTGGGCGGAACGCTTGCTTGCGCAGCGTCGCATTGGACATGGATAATGCGAAGCCAAGTCCGATGGAGTCACCGGCTTCCATGATTGATGGTGTGCGTTTCATGGAAGTGTGCTGGGACGGAGAAAGAAATTGGAATGAGGATTCAAGTCCTGTTAAAATGAACCAGTCCCGGCGGACGGGGTCGGTCCAAGCACAGTATGTGTGTGACTCTGCACCCATGTAACCACCGTACCACCGTAAGTGGATAGATTAAGGGCTTTGCAATTGAGATTTGGGAACTGCATCCCATGGATGCAAAGTCCTGTTGGAATGAACGGGGCCAGGCGGACGGGGTCGGTCCGGCACAGTGTGTGTGACTCTGCACCCATGTACCCATGTACCCATGTACCACCGTACTTAAGTGGATAGATTAAGGGCTTTGCAATTGAGTTTGGGCCTGCAACCCAAAGATGCGAAGTCGTTTGTGACAGCCGTGTGACACTATGCTCCCATGCGTCCAACAACTCTAAAGTGATGCTCGACATTCCTACTTTCCAACTTGCCAGCTCGCCAGCTCGCCAACTCGCCAACTTCTCAATCTCCACCTATCCATACATCCTCTACGATGGCAGCCGCTGCTCCGTCGACGGCGCGTTCGATCGTCACCTTTTTCACAGAGCCGCCCGCCGGCTACGAGATCCTCAACAGCGGTCTCGGCGGTGGCATGCTCGTGCCTCGCCCCAAGAGCCGTGACAAGCCGCTGCTGCCCGCTGCACCGCTCTCGCTTTTTGTCAAAGACTGCCTCGCGTTCCTCTCACGTGTGGAGACCGTCACGGTCGTTGGGGGCTCGAAAAAAGCGTTCCAACTGCGTGTTGCGGTACGGTCTCAGCACGACGACACGCAGACAATTTCGTTTGACATCCCTCGCTCGAGTGATGACATCACCGCCCTCCAAATCGAGATTCTCGAGGCTTGTCGGCAGCACCCGTTCACCTCGGTCACGGGATTGGAGCCATGTGCTCTGTGCGAGCCGCTCAAGGTGTTACCACCGCTGCCTGCCACCACAGAGCGGCTGTTCGCCAGGACCCGCACGATCCACAAGATCATGGAAAACCGACTTTCTCTCTTTGTCGCGAGTGCGATCGTGCCGCCGACCAATACGAATTTTTACTGCGAAGGACAATTCTCCGTGCCCGTGGCAGTGCGCAATTTCTTATTGCGCGGCGTCGACGACATCACGGCGCTCAAGTGAGACGGAGCAAAGCGAGCTACCGATAGAATACTTCTGTAAAGCATACCAATATAAACGTTCTCGCTGGTCAAATCTTGCCTCGGCTTTCACACGTGCGTGGCGCCGAATGTCCTCATGGCTTTAAGGAAGTGTTTGGGAGCACCGTCCACTGTGGTCCTAGACGTCTGCAACCAGTACGTGTCCGTGGCGACCTATAACATCGCCCCACACGCGCTGTGCGAGCCGCTCCAAACGCTATCGCCGCTTGCCGTTGAGAGTCAACGACCACTTGCGACACAGCGAAGCCTCGATCCACCCGACCGTTGAGGAACGGCTCGCGCGGTTCGTTCGTGGTGCGCTTGCCTCGCCTATTGTATGAATGCTGCGATGGCCAAGCGACGCATCGACCAGAGCCAGCTCTGGTTGAGGAGGTGCCGTTTGTCTCACATCTATAGGATCGGTACACGCATGTCAATGGTACTGTATAACCGTCGCAGCATGATGTCATACTCATACACTGAATGATACAGTACTCGGACCGCCTGCATCCCCTGCGACAGACCATGTCTGTTCTGCTTCAGCTTTTCTTATTCGTATCGCGGCGACTGGCGACTGGCATATCGCCCCGAACACAGAGGCCACCACTGCCTGTAAAGTCTGCGACATCGTCTTGCGCCGAGCCATACCAAATGTATTGTAATCCACCAAATGTAGCCATGTGCACTGCCCGCACCTCTGTGTTTTGTCCTATTTTCATGTGGTTTACATAAATCTAGAGTTATGTGGTCCAAATTTGGTTACCCATTCGACTCTTCCGCATTGTCGCCCCTACTGAACTGGAGGCACAATCCGTTTGCGTATCATTTCGTCGCATCACACCCTCAGCAGCTCAGCAGCTAAATTAGTCCACAACACCGTCCGCACTACGCCCCAGATCTCCATTTCCCCCATAGACGACGACAACCCCTACCACCACAATACCATGGTGACTGTAACGAAACCCGATAACGCCGCCTTTAAAGCCTTCGTCGATGCCTCGGTACGTCCTGTCTATTGCTAATTCAACGGTCTTCAATCCACTCACGGGTTCTGGGCTTTATAGGCCGGCGCGATGGGCTCGCTCTTTGCCGCGATGCTGCTGTATCCGCTGGACGTCGTCAAGACGCGTCAGCAGGTCGCCGTGCGCGAGAAGACACCCGACGATGAGACCTCTTCTTCTACCCACGCCCACAAGAAACCTGCCAGCAATATGTTTGTGCTGTGCTGGGGGATCTACCAAGCCGAAGGCCTCGAGGGTTTGTTTGCGGGCCTGAGCTCCAAAATGGCCCACACGCTGTTTGCCAGCTTTGCATACTTTTACTGGTACGCGCTTCTTAAAGCCGCAGCCGAGAAACGGTCGGGCAAGACCATTTCGACCGGCGTGAATTTATTGGTCGCCGCATTGGCCGGTGCGTTCAACATGTCGATGACATTACCGCTCGAAATGATCAACACGCGCGCGCAGATCACGTCGGGCGATAGCGACAGCGACAGCGACAGCGGCAGTGGGAGCGATAACGACAAGAAGCCTACGAGTGACAAGCCGCACAAAAAGGGCATGTGGGGACTGGCCCAAGCGATCTACGCCGAAGGTGGATTGCTGGCGTTTTGGAAAGGTTACATCCCGTCGCTTGTGCTCACGAGCAATCCATCGATCAACTACACGGTCTTCGACAAGCTCAAGCTTCACATGCAGCAGTGGAAAACCCTCCGCTTGAGCGGCGGTGGAAAAGTTGGGGCACTTGGGGACCGCCTCGCGTCGCTCACGATGCTCGAAGCGTTTGTGATTGCCGCGATCGCTAAGGCCACGGCAACCATCCTGACGTACCCGATCATTCGCGCCAAGGTGTTGATGCAGGCGCAGAAACAGCAAAAGCAACACGAGCCTACGAACGACGACGCCACGAATGGCCACCACCACCCTCATCATCACCACCACCATCACCATCATGAGCGATTGAACCTCGGCGATTCCATGGGTCAAGTGCTCGTGAATATTGGTGTGCGGGAAGGACTCAGCGGCTACTTTCGTGGCTGCTCGGCGCAGCTGTTTAA
Source organism: Pythium vanterpoolii (assembly GCA_023334535.1). NCBI lineage: Eukaryota > Oomycota > Peronosporomycetes > Pythiales > Pythiaceae > Pythium > Pythium vanterpoolii. The sequence goes on from JAADVD010000078.1 coordinate 82,484, forward strand.
TACGGTGCTCAAGAGCGCTTTACTGCTCATGACCAAAGAGCAGATCTACACCTACACCATGCGGGTGCTGTACGCCCTTCGTCGAAACCGAGTTGCTCCCAAAGTCTAGAGAGAGAGACAGTATAGACAGTAGTGGTCAAGAAAACCTTTCGTTACATGTATGACACCACTACTACGTGTCGGTAAAATCTCTACTTTTGCCGTTCCTTTTTCCAAACGTAGACAGGCGGTGCGCCGCCGTCGGCATCCTTGATCTTGCGTTTCTTGCCTTTGGCTTGGAGCTTACGTTCCAAATCGAGGCGCTGGCTCATGGTCTGGAGCTTGGTCGCGCGTATCAGACGATCGTTGAGCTCTCGGTAGACCGCATCGCGTTCTTTCGTAAGGGCCCGTAGTTGCTTCTTGTCGGTCGTGGCCTGGATCGTCGCAGTCGCGAGCGTACTCTTGCGCAAGCGATTAAACGCCCGATCGGCCAATTCGGGGACCGTATCAAAGTGCTCGGCGACGTTAAAGGTCTCGAGGTTCTTGGTGTCCTCGACAAACACCGTGTGCGTGTTGTGTTTCGGGGCGTCGATAAAGTGGAGCCCGCGGTTGAGCTTCTCGGCCTTGCGCAAATCGACCGCGCGTTTCATGTGGAGGTACGCGAGATCCTGGGTCTTCATGATCTTGAGGGTCTCGGCCGAGAGCTGCTTTTTGTGGTTGTTTTCCGACACGTGCACGCCGCCTTCGGTGCGCGTCGAGTTCATTTTAAAGTAGAATTCATCGGGGTTGCGAATGGCGGCTTTGGTCTTGAGCGTCTTGAGCCGCGCTTGTTTCTTGTTGTAGTCGCGTGCACGCAAGACATAGTCCTTGTGCTTTTCCAAGAGCCCGAGCTTCTTGCGCTCGAGGAGCTGGCCGCGCTCCTTGTGCTCGCGCCGCTTGACGACGTTGCGCAGCGACATGATAAGATACTGCAGCGCTTCACGACTTTTAGTGTGGAGGTTTGAGCGGGTCAATTTGACTGGGCAGCACCAGTCGAGCCGTTCAAGCGACATTATCCGGTGTTCTGTACCTTCGGGAAACATTCGATTTGTGTGCTGTACTTTCGTACAACATCCACCGGAAGCTGGAGTGCAACATGGTCCGTCCAAAAAGCCACTTCGACTCTGCGCAACAAAAGCTAATGCGTAAACTCTGATAGATGTATGAACCAATCTAATGGGGATTGTAATCCATGCAAGGGCTCCGTCCTTTGGGCAGATCGAGTACATATTGGATTGCGTGGCATTGCAACCTCGACTACCGCGACTGTCAAGCACTCAATACTGCACCCATTATGGGTTGGATCACGCAATCCAAATACCCGACATGTTAGTTCTCAAATTTCGCATTGTTCATAACAGGTATTCCAAATCTAATACCCGATGAAGTCGATAGAGTCGGTTATTCGCTATGGTCTAGATTAACCTCTAAAAGGATATATACCCTGTATAATGCTCGATTCAATGACCGCTAAACACCTATGTTGACGCAAATCTGTTTTCTGCTTCAGGATCGCCATAATGTGTTTAAAACACTTGAGGAGCTGCAACGTCATCACGTAGCTAGCGGAAGAGTGACTCGATGACGTTGTAACACCAAGGACGCCTGGCGAAGTCGGCACGAGAACGCCTGCCGAACTCGGCACGCCGTCGACTCATTCGCCAACTTTCCAGCGTCCACCCACACTGCCACATCCCCACGCAACCATGGTCAACGCCAAGCTCTTCACACCACTGACGCTCGGCGGCAACGGCAAAAGCAGCGGCCTCCAGCTTCTCCACCGCGTCGTCATGGCGCCGCTCACGCGCTGCCGCGCCGGCGACGCTGGGACGCCGCCGCCGATCTCGGCCACGTACTATGGCCAGCGCGCAACGCCTGGTGGACTCATCATTGCCGAGGCCACCAACATTAGTGCCACCGCGCGTGGCAATTACGGCGCACCGGGCATTTTCACGCCGGAGCAGATCGCGGCGTGGAAACCCGTGACCAAAGCCGTGCACGACAAGGGCGGCAAAATGTTTTTGCAGCTCTGGCACACGGGTCGCATGGGCCACAAAGACAACCAACCAAACGGTATTCTGCCGGTATCGTCGACCTCGCAGCGTCCGCCCGAGATTGACTCGAAAAAGATCCAGACCATCAATGGGCGTGTGCCGATTAGCGAGTACCGTGCGTTGGAGACCCACGAGATCCCGGCGATCTGCCAAGACTACCAGACTGCGTCGCTGAATGCGTTGGAAGCCGGCTTTGACGGCGTCGAGCTCCACGCGGCGAATGGGTACTTGCTGGAGCAATTCCTTATTGACGGTATCAACGACCGCACCGACCAGTACGGTGGCTCGATCGAGAACCGCGCGCGATTCCTTTTCGAAGCACTCGATGCAATCGTCGCCAAGGTTGATGCGAGCAAAGTCGCGATCCGCTTGTCACCGTTCGGTGTCTACCTTGGGCAAATGGATTCCAACCCGGTCGCACTGTTCAACCATGTCTTTACCAAGCTGAACGACTACAACTTGGCCTATGCCCATGTGATCGAGCCGCGCGGGTACCACGCCAAGAACCCGCTTACACCTGAGACGGGGGCCGTCGGTCAGTTCCGCAGCAAGTACAACGGCGTGTACCTCACGGCTTCAGGCTACGAGCGTGACACGGCCATTGATGTCGTCGAGAATGGCGACGCCGACCTCGTGGCGATCGGCCGTCGGTTCCTCGCGAATCCCGATCTCGTCGAGCGCTTTAAGAAGAACGCACCGCTGAATGACTGGGACATGAATACGTTCTATGTCGGCGAAGACAAGGGCTACATCGACTACCCATTTTTAAACCAGCAGTAGAGTCTGGATGGAGTAGGACTTGCCATAGAATGAATACTATACATGATCCCAGCGAAGCCGGTGCTTTTCAAATGGCTTGCAAAGTGTGAAATGTGACATTAAACCGCCAATATGTGAGTGCTTACATGAATCAAAGCCAATAAGTGCTAGTGAGACGAGCGGTGGGCCACCCCAGAAAACTATTGCCGACTTATATGGTGACCCCACAAGTTGCCCAAAAGGAGCAAGATGCACATTGCGATTCATGGTGGCACAAATCACCAAAGCGGAGAAGGTGTGCTCCCTGCTTGATACAGGCACGCACCCTTCGTGTTTCGCTATAATACCCACACGTTGGCGTTTCCTCCTGGTTCGCACGTCATCTCCTCCAACACAGCCATTCTTGCCGTAGCATTGGATTGCGTTAACACAGGGTGATAAATCAACACCAAAGGAACTCCGTCATGACCTCCTCACTTCTACAGTGTAGCAGACACTGGAGGAGCTGTTCATTCCTCAAGTTACCTTTCCTCACTCAAGATCACCATGACGACGACGACAACACCCAAGCTCTTTACGCCAGTGACGCTCGGCGGCAAGAAAGGCCCGATCGTCCTCCAGCACCGCGTGGCCATGGCGCCGCTAACGCGGCTGCGCGCCGACGGCGACGGCCAGCAGCCGGCCTCGGCTGTGACTTACTACTCGCAGCGCGCCACGCCCGGCGGCTTGTTGATTGCCGAGGCCACCAATATCAGTGCGACGGCCCGTGGCCACTGGCGCTCGCCGGGCATTTTTTCAAAGGACCAGATCGCGTCCTGGAAACCCGTGGTCGATGCTGTCCACGCCAAGGGCGGCAACATCTTTCTCCAGCTCTGGCACACCGGCCGGATGGGCCACCGCCACAACCAGCCCAATGAGATTCTGCCTGTATCCTCGACGGCCATGCGACCGCCCGAGCTCGAGACCCGCAAGGTCGTGACCCGCGACGGTCGTGTCCCCATCAGCGACTACCGTGCCTTGGCGACCGATGAGATTGCTTCTGTCTGCCAAGACTATCAGGACGCTGCCGTCGACGCGATTGCCACGGGCTTTGACGGCGTCGAACTTCACGCAGCCAACGGTTATTTGCTCGAGCAGTTTATCCACGACGGCACGAACGACCGCACTGACAAATACGGCGGTTCGATTGAGAACCGTGCGCGGTTCCTTTTTGAAGCCCTCGATGCGATCGTCGCGAAACTCGATTCCAGCAAAGTCGCTGTTCGCGTGTCGCCATTTGGTGTCTGCTTGAACCAGCGCGACTCGACCCCGATCGAGACGTATGGGTATATCCTCTCCAAGCTGAATGCGTATGACCTCGCGTATCTCCACCTCATCGAACCGCGTGCGTACCACCCCGAAAACTCGCTCACGCCGGTCCACGGCGCTACCCATGAATTCCGCAAGGTCTACCACGGTGTGTTGATGACTGCGTCGGGGTACGACCGCGCATCGGCACTGGATATCGTTGCACGTGGCGACGCGGACCTCGTAGCCATCGGCCGCTTCTTTATCTCGAATCCCGACCTCGTCGAGCGCCTCCAGAAGAATGCACCGCTTGCCGATTGGGATTTGGGGACGTTCTACACTGGTGAAGAATATGGCTACATTGATTACCCGTTCTTAACCGATACGAACTGATCTTGACTAGGGTTACAATTATAACCAGACCGTTTCTTCTATTTTCTTTGGTTCTGTATTGTTCCGCAGAAACGCCATGGCCATAGTAAAACCAAGTGACGAATCTTGAAGCGGTGCTTTCAGTATCACTATCACCAACCTAAGAAAAAACCGAGCAAGCGAGAAACCGCTCTTGCACTCTCTCTTGCGCTTGCTACATTGCTACAACGCGATCCGGACGCGTACGCGACGTGTCGACGTGAACCTCCTGCTCTTCCGCTTCCACATCGTGTCTCTGCATCGCACTGGTCTCTTGACGCCCTGTAAAACGCCACCTCACACCAACCACCTCTCATTCTCCAACCATCTCCTTTCTCCATGGCGTCTTGCCGCAACAGCAGCAGCGCAAGCGTGAAGAGCATGGACGACGCGATGTGCGACGACCACGCCGCAGCACCGCGTCGTGCAGGCGCGCGGTTTGCGCGCACGCAGATCGAGCCGTCGCACGCCACGGCAATCATCGCGCAGTCACCTGTCAACACCGACGCGTCGCTCGCAAGCGCGCCACCGCGGTCGCTGACTGCGAATTACCAGCGATCCACGCCGCAGTCAGTGCGACGAACGCTGTTCTCCCGCCTCTTCCGTCTGAAATCGCGCGATGCCGACGAATCAAGGGCCATTAGCCTCAGTGCTGCAACCTCACCGTCGTCGCACCAGTCGACACCGACTGACATGGCGCCGACGCGCCCCGGCATGTCGACCACCGCGTCGACGCATTCGCTACCGGACCAGGACGATAGTCAGTGTGATCAACTGGACGGTGCACAGGCCGTCTCGATGCCATCGTACAAGCCAGAGGGGACACGAGATAGTGAAACAACCGGAGCACCAAGCACGCGGGTGCTGCTGGACGGTGCGCTGGTCAAGCTCAGTTCGCACAAGTACTGGCACGCCAAGGCAACGTATTTTGTGCTGGAAGAATTGCTACCCAGTACCTTGGAAGCGCGCAGCCGCGTGTGGCTCAAGCAGTTTCGCAAACCACCCAAGACTCATAAGCCAATCCCAAAAGACCTGCCACTGCTAGCTATTGAACTGACCGAGGTCGATGTTGTGGTCGATATTAGCGATCGGTATATCAAACATGGCTTCGAGCTCTTCCATCGGTCCCCGTCCGTTACGGGTAGTACGACTGGTCCCGACGAGCATACGGTGCTGGCCGACGGAGAACTCAATTCACTACGGCTTAGTGTCGACGACGCGGCTGTACACCGCACGTGGATGCGCGTGCTGGGGGGCGCGATCGCACGGCTCATCGACCAGTCTAAACGCCACTACCCCATCACCCCAGCCGACGTGGAGTTTACCCATGGGACGCACAAGCCATTCGAGTCAAAAGCTGTGAGTGCGATCGTCGGGACGTCGATTCCTATGAAGGCAGCGACCGCCAAGGTGCGACCCATGATGAGCAGTAAGAGCAGCAGCAGTGAAGACGAAGACGAAGACGAGGCAGATGGGATCCTGGAGAACCAAGGCGAAGTGCTGGTGGCGGACGATGGCGACGAGTGTGACCGACAAAACGAGATGCGGACTCCAGAAGAGCCCGAGATCCATTGCGATTGCGGCGATGGTGGCATGAGTGGACCAGAATCGAGTCTCTCAGCCATTAGTCCCGGCTTTTCAGATGCATTTGCGAGTCCAAATAACCAGTGCAGTGAAGACGACAAGGACTATGGACGAAGCAGCAACCAGCTCGACGATCAATATGAGGACGATGAGGAGGATCAGCAACAGCAACAGCAAGATCACTCCCACTCGCGACGGCTGAGCGAGTGTTATACAAGGGCGGACTTTGTCGACATTGCGATCGCAACGTCCAACTTGACCCAGGTCTCTCCGACAAAAACCGCGTCCGTGGCTTCGACGCCATCGCCGCGACCACTGCACAGCAGCAATGCTTACGAGGCCTCCGCAGAACAGAATGAGGAGACATTGACGAGTGTCGCAGCGGCGCTGACAGCGACCTCTCTTGCCGCCAAGGATGCTGCTGATATTGTGACGCCGCCGTCGAGTCCGCCGCTGCGTTCCAGTGCAAAAGTGCCATATGGGCGTCAGCCGTATCCACATACTTCCAGCGCTTCTCGAAAGGGGTGTGTCTCTATGCTGCGTTCACAAGTCCATTCGTTTAATGCCAACGGCCAAGTGTTTACGCTCGACGTGCGGTACCGTCTTCTCAAGTCGATTGGCAATGGCGCCTACGGGGCGGTCATTGCCGCGTCCGACACAGTCGACAACAGCAGCGTGGCCGTGAAGAAAATCACCAACATTTTCGACGACCTGGTCGATGCCAAACGCATTTTACGCGAAGTCCGGTTACTGCGGCACTTCCACCACAAAAACATTACGCAATTGCTCGACCTCGCACCGCCCTTGTCGAAGAAGGCGTTTGAAGACATGTACATTATCACCGAGCTCATGGAGACCGATCTTCACCAAGTGATTTACTCGATGCAGCCCATGTCGGACGACCACGTCAAGTATTTTTTGTACCAAATGCTGTGTGCCCTCTACCACATCCACTCGGCCGGCGTGCTCCATCGCGATATGAAGCCCAGTAATATTCTGCTGAACTCCAACTGTGACCTCAAGGTTTGTGACTTTGGGCTCGCACGCGGCGGCATGGATGCCGACGCTGACGCCAAGCGACTCGCCCAGCCGGGAGAGCTCACGGAATACGTGGTCACGCGGTGGTATCGCGCCCCCGAAATTATGCTCAACTGTTTGCAGTACACAGCGGCGATTGATGTGTGGGCCGTCGGGTGTATCTTTGCCGAGATGCTGTTGCGCGAACCGCTGTTTCCAGGCAATGACTATATGCACCAGCTCAAGCTCATTATCAAATTCTTGGGTACGCCCAAGCAAGACGACACTTCGTTTATCAAAAACGTCAAAGCGCTTCGGTTTCTGACCAAGCTGAGCATTTCGAAACCTAAGAAATGGCGCGACGTGTTTACCAGTGACGACCTCAATCCATTGGCGTTGGATCTACTGGCGCAAATGCTCATTTTCAATCCCGACAAACGCATTTCGGTCGAAAAAGCCTTGCAGCATCCATATTTGGCGACGTTCTACGACCCCGCCGACATCACGCGCGCTGCGCCCTTTGCGTTTGCGTTTGATTTGCCCGACGACAAGCTTACGAAAGACGCACTGGTGGAGCTGCTGTGTGAAGACGTTGCGTGCTTTCACCCGGCTCTCATGCAGGCCATGAAGCAGCCGCCGCCGCTGTCGACCGTGCCCATGCCCATGCTGCCTCGCCCACCCATGGTGGCCTCGGCGAACGGTGGTAATCGGTACTTTGGGACCACGGCCTCGGCGTCGTAGACGCCAAAAAAGAATACGTGGAAAGTAGTAATATACAGAGTACGGTAGAGTAGTAAAAACAACAGGAAAAAGAAAGACGTACTGGGGAATGATTCAATACAATACGAATAGGTCTCCCTCAAGTCAGGCACAGGGAACTCCACTGGGTTGGCCGTCGCAAACGCCTGGACTCGTCGCCGAGACTGTAATGTCCGACCATGTCCAGTTGGAGACCACACTGGGGTTTGCCAAGACGTCGAACATATTGGTCGCAGTGCCGCTGAGGCCAGTGATCGTAATGTTCTGGATCACGACGTCGCTCGTGGGCTTGGCCGTGTACCCACCCTGGGACTTGCTATAGTCCGAGTGCACGACGATTGCGTACGTGACGTTGGTGAGCGAATTGTCCTGGTACAGCACTCCAGAGACAACACCTTGCATGCCCACAATCGTCTTGATGCGCAAGCCGTTGACACTATTGAGAATGTGATTGTTTTCCACGGTGAGGTCCTGGACCGTGTTGGAGTCGTTTCGGGTCGGGCCACCGATCGAACCAATCGAGATGCCGTGGCCGCCCGAGCACGTGTTGTTGGAGAAGACCGTGCGGACGCTCGACTGCATCGCGAGGCAGTCGTCTTGGTTCTTGATAGTGTTGTTGGAGATGGTGATGCCGTCGTTGTAGCTCAAGTCAAAGCCGTCCGTGTTCTTGGCGAGGCCATCACCCGCACTGGCATCGAGCATGAGACCTGTGAGCGTTGTGTTGGTTGAATGGACAATGCTGAACGTCCGAAACGGCGAGTTCAGGATCGTCAACCCAGAAATCACCGAGGTATCGACGTGGCTGAGACGGATAAACACCGGGCGTGTGAACGACTTAGCTTGCTTCCAGTACCACTCGCCTTGGCCGTCCAGCGTGCCCGAGCCTGTAACGGTGAGGCTTGAGCCTGAGAGGAGGACAAGCGGACCTTCCCAAAGCTTTGTGTCGAACGTGGTCGTGCCCATGAACGTGATGATCGCGCCGCTCTTGACCGCCGTGAGATCGAGCGTCACGCCGGTCGGCACGGTCAGTGACGAAATCACGATACTGGAGCACGACTCGAGGCCCTTGGAGCTCGAGTACGTGCCCGAGAGCGTGCAATTCGAGACCTGGGAATCCTGGTGTTCCTTAGGTGCCTTCGGCAGCATACACGCTGCGAGGACACCGCCAACGCTAAGGATCAATGCCAAGAGGCATGTGAGCAACCAGACCTTCATGGAGTAGGGAGTTGGTGGTCTTGAGGAGATTTGAGAATGACGCCACAGGCAAGCTTCCTCGAAACATCTTATGATGGAGTTCGTTAGGACACGAGGCGGTGTTGCGTGCCCTCTGGACTGGGGGAGCTTTCCGTCGAGGCTTGTCTATGTGCGATCGGAGGATGCAGCGGATGTCTCATTTCTGGCAGCATGAAGGGTGGCCGTGCTCAATATCTCATTCTCGCAAGAATGCCAATCTGACTTGATTGCCGTAGTATATAGAGAAATGGAAGTCTCAAAACCAAAAATCTCAACAGAAATTGTGAAATGATACGGATGAATTGTTTTACGGGTAATGTATGTAGCAGGTGGAGACCGCGTGGTAAGCGCGAGACAGATGTCCACTACCTGCGATGAGACCACCGTGTTGGCAATACGGTGCTTTCTCCAACGGCACGTGGTAGTTGCCACGGAGAAGTCCTTAACACCAGATGCTGTGGTTGCGCTTTCAGACGGGGGTCCGGATTTTCCTGGCATCCACAACGTCTTCATGAGCATGGGTATTGTGGCTTCTAACAGTTACGCCCATGGTTTGCATTTTGAAAAGCGTCAAGTGAGCAGAAGCAGAAGAAGACACGTCACGAATGAGCATTGAATCGTGCGCACACGTTGAACACACTGAAGCAACTTGGGATTGGCGGCATGTTCGTAGGTCCCACATAACGAATGCACTGCGTGGTCCCCATCTTCAATTCTATTTTGGAAAATCGAGTTCGCTATAACGAGTCAGCAATCCACAAGCAGATCATTCGAATCTTCTTTGAAAAGTTTGGAATTACTCCGAGTCAATGGAAATGGAAGCTCCCACTGATGGAAGTGAATCGCAGCAATTATCAGTGTCCTGTGCCGACGCGATGAACGCGGAGTTGGATTGTTTGACCCCCGTATCGCGAAGGCGTCCTGTCGTATGGGGTTCCGGTAAAATTGAGACACGATCTTGAAATCTTCGGCGATTAGAAGCTCAGTAAGTCCATGATGTCCAGCAGTTTGGGAGGAGAAAATGACGGGAATTCTATAGCTAATTTTGAGTCCTGTGGGGCTTCTCGGTTATTTTCGTTGGTCAGTTTCAGCATGCAATGGGGTTGGCTTAGAACGTCTATGAGATTCCATTCTAGGATCGGACAAAATGGATGCGGCACTTGCTTAAACAATAACAGCATGATCTGGGTGGGATAAAGCAGTGGCAAGGAATCTTTGCAAAGGACGAGAAACTTCTGAAGCGTAACGACTCGTTGCAGATTGGCTGTAGATGATTGGCTGGGCCACCGATTCGTTGCAGAGGACGGGGGTTCGTCAGCGAAGGCCAACAGCAACTGTACAACAAAAGATGCTTTCTTAATGTCAAGGAGCAAGTAAATAATCGGAACGGATTCTCAGTTTCCTTGCTCTGAACCCACCAGAGTACTCAAGCAAGGGCTCGTATCCCATACGTATGTACGCTCTTGCTTTCATGGACTCGATGTGGGCTATCAAAAGCATCAACAGTCCGACCAGTATTCCCACCACGGTGCAGATTCCAATGCAATCGCATACAAAACCAGGCACAGCGCTCGCTATACATCTTTCTTGGTCTGCGAGGCTTTGTCGATAATAAACAACGACTGCAGATAAGACCACGGCAACTGCAATGAGAACACATTGTCCAACAAAGACTCCAGTGATCCACCCTGTTCTGACATGATCAACCAAATGCTGCGTCAAGATAA